>JAOBBB020218555.1:0-11558 GCA_025331005.2 Zoanthus gigantus | reverse complement strand
TCTTTGCTGTAACCTTTTGTTTACATTTCTATCTCATTAATATTCATATTTTCGATTATCCGGACACTCGATTATCCAAACTATTTACCGAGGTCCCGACGAGTGCGGATAATCGAGGTTCAACTGTATTACTGTATGCAGATTAACTTTGCCTGGACACTAATTCTTTGCAGGTCAGCTTCATAATAGTTCAGTATCCTTGCTGAATCACTGTCAACTTTTATGTCACTGTTTTTTAGGGCAAGCCTGCAGGGCCGTAGCACAAAGGTTGCTGTGGTTCTCATACAGAAGAATGCACCTTTACCACCAGGTAATGTAGAAATAAATAGGTACTAAATAATTTCCACTTGATAGAAGAACATTTGGTTATTATCTTATAATGCTTTAAGATATACAAGATAACTGATCTATATCCATTACCTCTCTTCTGTTAAATAAGTGTCAGTTAAAATGATTATAATAATTAATTAGTTTGATTAGCAATTAAGTCCATTTTGTTTAAAAACACAAGAGCAATAAAGGCATTTAAAAAGCTATGACTGGGAGACAAGAGATATCAATCAATCCAATTTTGATTCGGGTTTATCCCTGTACACGGGGATGGCCGGATTTACCCCACTCTAACGGCAATCTCTCCAACTCCCACTCTCCATCTCTCTCGATTCATGGCATCCTACTCCACTTGTGTCTTCCACATCTTCTTTGGTCATCCTCGCTACCTCTTGCCCTTCACTTCAAACTGCAATGCTTTTCTCAAAACATGCCTATCATCCCTAAAAATGGAGATAAATCATCTACGAGCCAAGTGGCCCATGAAGTTAGTGCTTATCTCTGGTTTCTGTAGTGTTAAGTGGATGAGAGTCTAACTCCCCCTGGATGGGACACTAATCGATTGCAGGTTAGTTCCCAGTAGATGCTGGTACTCACTTGCAGTACCTTCTCCAGAAGGATGGAAAGCTGATGAGTTAGCTTAGGCAGAAAAGTGAACAAATAAAAAACATAACTTGTTCAAAGAACAGCCTAGCAACATGGCTGTCAATAGACAAACCTGTAAACTAAGATAATTCTTTAACAATTATTTACTAGACAACTGATAAAATATAAATTTTATTGTATGACAAACAAGGTATTAATATAGTCACTTTTTTATCGTGTGGTTTTTAATGCTGCAGTTTTCTGGACTCAAATTCAATTTTTGGGCATGCAGCTAAAAAAAAAGCTAAATCCTTTACGAGCCAAGTGGCCCATGGAGCCAACGCTTATCTTCGGTTTCTGTAGTGTTAAGCAGATGAGAGTCTTTGACTCCCCCCAGATGGGACACTAATCCATCACAGGTTAGCTCGCAGCAGATGTGGTACTCATTTACTGACCAGCTGAAAGCTGATTCAGCTTTTGGTGAAAAAGAAGGTCTCACAAAGACTCAATTCTTGGCAGAGCCAGAGACTCAATCCAGGAGCTTGTGGTTGAAAGGCAGTGATGTTACAATGTGCCAGCCATGTCACCCCATTTCTTTTCATTTCAATTTTATGTTGACTTGATTTGAGGTGGTGTACTATGGCCTTATGGTCAAGTGTAAAATAATTAATTGCATTCAAATGTCTTGGATTCTGTCATAGTAAATGACTGTTTACCCTTGCTGCAGATTTAAATCTCACTCTGACAGCTGACTGGATTTGTTTTAGGTGATCCCTGAGTCAAGTCTAACATGCTTTGTAAATAGCCATCTGGTTTGCATCATACTTGTTGGTGATATTAAAATAAAATTAATGAATGTGTTGAGAGTTTGTCAAGCTTGAAAATGTGGACTTCTCAGCTTACTTTAAACTCAAATTGTTGAGATGGTTTGGTTGTGTAAAATGTAGGGACGAGAATAGCATACTTAGGAGAGTGATGGAGCTGGAGGTGAAAGGTAGAAGGCCAGTAGGTATCCCAAAGAAGACCTGGAGTAAGGTAGTGGAAGAAGACACGAGGAAGCTAAACATCACAGAAGATATGGAAGAAGATAAAAAACAGTGGAGGCAATTCTTATCACTCCCACCCCCAGGAGTTGGAAACTAACGACATTAAACAAAGATGATGATGATGATTATTGTTATAATTTAATGTTTATTGTTATTAACATTACTGTAGTTATTATTGTTGTAACTTATTACTTCTTAGTTACCATACAGTACACTGTACATAGGAAGAAGAATTCAAGCTGTTATAGCAATGTACCATCCTCAAAACATAAACCATTTCTATAAATCTATTGTTTGTTCTGAGAAATGTAATCCAGTAAAAGATTTAATTATTCCATTCTCTTAATTTTACTAGGAGAAGATATGCAAGCAGCAGAAAGGGCTGCAGCATTATGCAGTGCTTGTGAACTTTCTGCTAAATCACTATTTGTTTTGCCACACACGGATCACTTGTTTGGTTACACAATCAGGTAAAGAGGTTGTTGAATCAGACTGAGTCTAGATGTCATTCTGAATACTCTAATTTCCCTTTTAACCCTCTTCTCTGGTTAACCCTTCTCTCCAATATGCCCCTCTCTAAAAAGCCCCCTCCCTCCTTTGGGAGATAGAAATTTGTTGATACCACCTTCGAATTTTACAGTTGGTCTCGTAGTAAAAATTATAGTTGCTCTTTTAACTTAATACAAAATAGCACTTTACAAATAAATACAGGTTTGAACAGTTGAGGGGCTTAGAAAGTCTGCTTGAGCAGCTCACATGTTATGGCAAAATTTGGCAGCCAATAAGAAGTGCCCTCAGTTGAAGAAACAGACCACAACACCGGGATCACTACCCTATTCTTTGCGAAAAGTGCATGGGTTCTTTTAAATCCATTGACAGAGAGATCGAAAGATTGGGCCTACAGTTTAACGTCCTTATCCGAGAAGACATGAAGGTCTAACCATTTGCAGATGTTAGAGCAAAGGCAGCACCTTCTCCTCAATTATTTTAAGACCCTGAGTGTTGGTCCGGCCGGGAATTGAACCCGAGCGTCCCACACAGCAGACTGGCACCTTACCAACTGGGCTAACCAAGCAGTGGTTAACTTCTGGTTAAGGTGCATAAATTGAGAGTTTGATATCTAGTTCCGTCGATACCTTTTTGATATTGCAAGTGACTTTCTTCATTCCACTCCCTAATAAGACCCTGGAAGGGCTTGAACTTGAAATTAGACCTTGAAGAAAATATTTACAGTAATTGATTTCTGCATTATAGTGTTTGATAAAGACAATTAACATTTATTAAAATTAATATTTAGTTCTGTAGATGAAACCTTTATTTTTGGCATTTATTCAAAGTTGCCACTTATTACATTCGACATTAGAAGATTGCAACCCATAAGCTTGGGTTTCCTATGTTACTCACTTGGGATTCCTGTGGTACTCACTTGGGATTCCTGTGGTACTCAAGAGTAGCTTTTTGTAGTACTCATTTTTTGTTGTACATCTGCATTTTCTGTGCCATCTTGATTAATTTATCTAGTTTTGTCACATGACATAATTTATGCCAAAGTGCCAATGACTATCATGCAAGTCCTTGGCAAATAGTTTTACAAGTAGTTAAAATTAATTTATAAATTTTACATGGTAGTGAATGGAGAAAGTATATTAAAAAAACTGACGTTTTGGACTGTAGTCCTTAGTCGGAGTGAATGCCTCAAGTACCATGATGAACAAAAGGGGACACCAACATTTATCTCAAATTCATTACTAAATCCACCATTTACAGTACTTGTACATGAGAATACACATCATAGTACATAGATTGTACTACCCTTACAAGCCACTCATCAACACCTAACTTACGCATTGCCAACCATACAACTTCCTGTCAAAAACCTTCTCCAAGTCAGCAAAATGTGAAATACAGTTTTTTTCTCTTTGCCATTAAGTTTTCTTGGAGTTGTGTTACAATAAAAATAACATTGGGACCAGGACCCCGCCTAAACACAAGCTCCGTATTACATTTATCTATTATGCACTTGCTCTCTGTCTGTCTACAATTCTTTCTACCATTTTCATCATTTGCTCAAGTAACATCAAACCTCTGTAATTAACACGCTCTATGGCCTCGCCTTTCCCATTAAAATAATTAACAATAGAATTGGTTTGCCAATCTGAGGGAACCTTTTCACTGTGCCTTACCTTTCTTCATCTGATTGACAGCCTCAGTTACCATCTTCACCTCACCTCAGCCTTAGCCCCACGATTTGCAGACAGGTATATATTATTCCTTGCTACATACAGATTTCCATTCCTTCCAGAGTCTTTTCTTTTCCCTAATACGTCATCAACCTTATCATTCCACCACCATACAGTACCTCCCTACATCTAGGAGGATGCTTTGTCCATCCAGAGGTTTGATCAAAAGCATCCAGAAGGCATGTGTTCAAACAAAATCAATGTCTTCAATACTAGCACCTACTTGACTCTTAAGGTTCTCCTGAACATGTGCCCCAAAGGAATGCCTAACCTTCTCCTTGTTGAACTTCCATTCCTTGTGTCTAGGTGTGTAAGATCTCTCATTCATTTCTATAATTGTCTTCAAAGTCTGATCACCCACCACTAACTTATGCTGTGGAGCGCATTCCTCTCCAGCAATGACCTTTACATCCTTAACAAGTTTCCTCATCGCTTTCCTGACCAACACATAGTGAATTTGATGTCAAGAGCTGCCACACTCATAAGTGACCACTCTGCTATGTCTCTTACTGAACATGGTGTTAGTTACCACCATGTTGGTTGCATCACAAAACTCAAGCATTCGTTCATCCTCAGTGTTTCTCTCCCCAAAGCCATATCCCCCATGTACACCTCCATAATCAGAGTTACTTCTTCCTACGTACATGCCCATTCAGGTACGCAGCTACAACAGTAGTTTCCTGCTCATGAATATTTGAAGCAGTGATCAAAAGCTCAATATAGAACTTATCTTTAGTGTTCCCGTCAAGCCTGCACTGAGGTGCATACACACAGACGACTGGTATTGCAGTTAATAACAGCCTTGTTATTCGCCCTCTTTGCAGTTTTAGAACTGAATTACGAGGATGCGGCTCAACAATGTTGAACTGTAAGCATTGTAAAGGTGCAATCATCACACACAAACACAGGTTACAGACACATACACAAATGCTAGCCGCTTTACGGCCCATCTATGGCCTCAGAGCACAGCACCACAGCCAGATGGAATTAGCTCGGAGTTGATTTTTGGCTGAGGGAGGAAAACCGGAGTACCCGGAGAAAAACCCTCAGAGTCAGATTGAGATTGACAAATCTCAGCCCACATGCGAAGCCCAGGATTCGAACCCAGGTCGTAGAGGCGGGAAGCGCAAATGATGACCGCTGCACCAACTGAAACCCTTTGAACCAACCAGTACCTTAATTACTATGATCTTGTCATTTATTTGGTTTACATCAACTGTACGTGTTCAACCCACCTCTCCTTCAATTTGATTCTCCCAGTTGTGGCTTCATACTGTAGCTCATTTGGTTAGAGTTCTGCACATCACAGAGGTCATGAGCTCTAGTCCCCTTGATGTCTGAAAGTTTTTTTCTTCTGTCTGTCTGTCTGTCTGTCTATTTGTCTTGTATGAGATACCACTGTATCAGTTTCTGACTTATAGTGTGCTGTTGTCACGGTTCAACCAAAATCCTACATTTGTACATATTTTGTGCTATCTACACTTGACGTTTATCATCACAGCCACATCCCACAAGCATTGTGCTTTTACTACTTCTTATGTTCTTTTTGGGAACCTGAGCCTGTTTGCTAGCTGTGCCGTGCTGATGAGGCCTAGAAATCTCAATACAGCTGCTAATAAGCTCTAGCGAAGGCAGCTAGCCCGCTCAGGGGTAAGCCCTGACGTTCTACTACACGAAATAGCAGTCTATGGCTGCTAGCAATTAGGCTCACTATTTTTTATGGTAGATTTAAGGGTTAATGCCCACTACCAACATGGCCATAGTGCCCTATTTGTGGCTTCAAGTTAGCTACTAGCACATGTGTGCTATCTACACTTGACGTTTATTTTCATAGCCACATCCCACAAGCATTACGCTTTTACTACATTAGGATGGAGTTCATATTCTAAAATTTTTCAATTCAACATTGCATGAATAAATATAATTGGTGCCTTTGGTTGATGGCATTTGGCTAATGCCAGGTGGCTGTAAGGGTTGGGGGGATGAGGGGGGTTCGTCTTTATTAATTTTTTACTGCTGTTATTTCATGTTATATAGATTGGAGAATGCTTTCTATGAGCTGGCCCAAAGTTACTATCATGGTGAAGCTCGGAGAATTAAAGCACACAAGGTGAAGTAATATACAAGCTTCTCAGTAAATTATTATTATAACTGCACAGGCTTTCCATCAACATTGGAAAGGTCAAAAACTTAGTCAGGAAGTCCCCTCAACTTGTAAAGAAATTTCTTTAAAATTTTGATTCTGTCCTATTTTTGTGCTTACTTCAAAACCTGATTCAATCAGGTCAGCTGAAGAGTTTATCAAGTCATTCTCGAACTCCTTGCTCACGAGCTTTGTGAAAAGATCTAGGCTATGAGTTGACAGATATCACTGATTACAAAGTTTTAATCCAACAAATTAAGATGGTTTTCTATTCATTATTTGAATTGGTATTGTACAAGTTTATAGTTTTTATAATTAAATGAAGATTGTGAACATCTGAAATTTTTAATAATAAATTAAATGAAGTTTACTCTGAAACAGCTTGTCGTTTTTGTCTTGTCAACAACTCTGCGATTTCATTTGGCAGAACAGGGTTTTAAGTTTGATCCATTCATATTTAGAAATGAAAACAGACGAAAAAAATGTTTCTTTTATGAAAGAAAAGTAGAAAAAATCATGAATATTAATGAGGACCCTCAATTCCAGCAAGTTCAATTTTTAGATTTTTCACGGCTTACTTTTTCTTAAGCTCATGTTGTTTGTGTGAATCAGATTTTAACATTAAAAACAACAGATCTTAAAGTAGGAATCATATTGAATATTTCGGTAACATTGCACCAAGAGTGGTTCACAGTCAAATTCAAAATCTTCTAAAATCACAAGAAATAAGTCTTAATAAACTTACCAGATTTGTATTACATTTTTGTAACATTTTGTTACCAACTAGTTCATCAGCTAACTATCTAATACTTAGTGGAAATAATTGTTTTGCAGGAGTTTCTGAATAAATCAATGCACTCACTTTTGTTGGTGCGACATCAGTTCAAGATTGCATTTTGTAATGAGCTCAGACAAGATCCACATTCAGCAATAAAGTGAGTCATTGCTCGGTAAAATAAATCAGTAATATTTCTTTTGTACACTAAGTGGCGGCTGTGTGGCTGGTAGAGTTGGTAAAATTTCTGTCTTCTAGTGTTAAGGTACCTGCTTTAATTCCCGGTTTTGTCAAGATTCGAATCTTTGTGTGGCCTTCTTTTCCGCCAAAGCATACTCAGCTTTCCATCTTTCCTAGGGCGATAAATGAGTACCAGCATCTACTGGGAGCTAACCTTTGATGGACTATTGTCCGCCTCAAGGGAATCAAATACAGTACATATACTCTCATCTGCTTGAAACTACCAAAAGTGGGGATAAGCACTGATTCTAATGAGTAACTAGCATTACCAAAGAAAGGTCTTTGAAATTTGTAAACAACAGGTTCTCTTGAACTGTCATAATTTTGTCACAAAAAAATTGTTTAATAGTAGATCACTATAAACGTTTTGATAATCCAACAGGGGCACAATGGAACTGAATAAGTACATTGTTCAGTTCTCTTTAAAGCTTTTTGGCTTGAAAATAGTGTTATTCAGGCTAATTGCCTTCATGCTTCATTGTTACGTCAAAAACAAAACATACTTTGGCCTTCGACTTGCCTTTCTTACAACTGGGAAGCCTAGTGTGGCAGAAACCACTGTCTCATTTTGGTCTGTAAGACTTTTCTTTCACAATCCTTACATACATAATCCCTGTTAATCTGATCATACACTTTGGATATTTCAATACCTCTTTTGAGTATGGAATTCTTTTGACAGTGTATCCTTGCGAAAACCATATTGCATTTGTATTCAGAGGTTTGTTCACCCTTCTTCAACAGAACGCCTTACTCATAGCGACCCTCCCTTAATACTAGTGTCCCTTTGCTCAGTCAACCACAGTTTTATCATTGAGTCTAGTACTTAGTAACTGGTGTCTCTAATCCCTATGAATTTAGTGTCCCAGAATTTTTTGAGAATCTCACCTAGTAATTTGTTGCCACTGTTAGATGAATGGTATGTGTGGGTCATGTGGGCTCAAGGACTAGGCTTTTCTTGTACTTCAATAGTGCTCAACAGGATTACTGGATTGACTTCTAGTAACTTCTTTTGATATTAAATTATTGGTAAAATATCAGGAGTTCACTTCCAATCAGCACACGAACTGGCTTTCGTTGTAATACCATGTTGAACTGAATCCGTTAAAAATGCAGCCATTTAATTTTCATCTCTGACCACTAAAATGTTGGTGTGTCATTTGCGATATCTACAAACTGTGTTTGTTTGTAATTGCACCAGAAAACACCGTCAAGACTGCATACTGACAGAGTAACTCGCTTTGATTGCTTTACAGTTTCGGCTCCACCTGTTCTGTAAATGGTAAGAGTTTGGGACTGACTATGAAACCTCACCCGCTCTGCAATGTTTTCTGTTACATACTAACCAGATGAAAAAGGGTCTAACAATATGTTCAGTTTAAGCTACATTTACATTGGCACTATAGGCAGGAAGGGCCATTAAAGGAGAACTGAATTCTATAACTAACCTATTTTTGTTTGAATCTATTGGTATAGTAGATTAACTCTGTGAAGTTTTTTTTTCATTAAAGTCAAATTACATTGAGAAATGAAATATAGAAACTAAGAAAACTCTCTAGAAAATGTTTGGTACCGTGCTCGCAAATGAGATTGTCAGTGGTATGGTATGACGTAGATTACGATATTCAGAGCTTAAATATGGCAAAGTGCTTCAAAATCTTGATATTTTCTGGTCGATCTATGTCTTGTGAAGTTTTTTTTCTTTTATAGCAGCAAAAAGCCGCACAGTAACCATGTTTTTCCTCATTTTAATCATTCTATTATCGTAACCTACGTCCTAAACAACCGCTGACATCTCATATTGAATCGCCGATCAAATCTTGTCGATTCGTTTCAAAACATCAATTTTTTTTAACTACTCGGCTAACAGCTTAAAAAAACTTCATATAGTTGTTCTAGTATGCCTAAATGTTCAAACGATGAAAAGTTAATTTTAGGGTTCAGTTCTCCTTTAATGAAATGTGAATGGCTTGATGTGTTGATATGACCTTGATCGACTTGCCAAATTAGCGGGTGGTTGCATGCATTGACTATGAGCATCTCTACTTGAAGGCTTCATAACGGCCATTATCCTTTCCTGTGTTGAACTTCAAAGATAATTTCTCTGTTTTTCGCTGTGTTTTAGACCGTAAACTAATGAAGTTGTTGCATTAACGATGTTAATGTTTTTTTACTAAAGGTAACGATGTTAATGTTTTTTTACTAAAGGGTTCTACTTTTTATATGAAAAATAAAAAAAATGTGATTGACTTATATTTGTTTTATTGTAATGACGAACTAAAAAATGGTCAGTAACACAACAAGTTCTTTTCCAGACATTACCGCCAAGCATACAGCTTGCTCACAGAACTTAAAGCGACAGACCTGAACATTCTGGAAATTAAAGTTGTTGCAGGTTTTGTTAACTACAAGGTAAGTCGTTAACCTAGATACTTGCCACAAGTTATCAATCCAGTTTTGATCCGGGTTTATCCCTGTAAACAGGGGTGGCCGGATTTACCCCACTCTAACAGCAATATTTCCAACTCCCACTCTTCATCTCACTCGCTTTGTGGCATCCTCCTTTTCCAAACCAACACTCTTGCTCTCCTTCTCCACTTGCGTCTTCCACGTCTTCTTTGGTCGTCCTCGCCTCCTCTTGCCTTCATTTCAAACTCCAACGCTTTTCTCAAAACATGCCCATCATCCCTCCTCAACACATGCCCATACCATCTCACTCCATTCGCCTTTGCCATCTAAACCACTGTTTTCTTCAATCCCAACATCTCCATTAGGTCCTCTGTCCTCTAATTCATTTTCCCTCAAACACCATGACTCACTCCAGTGAGTCATTTTTCATTTTAACCACTTACAATTATTACACTATGCTGGTCCTAAAATTAGGTTAATGTGTTGCTTATAAAATAAATTGTTGTTATGATTTAAAAAAGCCAGCAATTTTTTAAAAGGGTTTCTTCCCTTGACCTTTTTCAAATAGCTGCAACTTCATAGCCCAGCTGGTAACAGCTCTGAACTTTAGCTCAAATCCTTTTGAAACTGGGATTGTTACAGGCTTCTAAGTTGCTAACTTGCATACTTAACCCTTAATCTGAACTGTGATCATATTTTTCTTATGACTCAACTAGGCGTTGCTGAAGTATTAACTGATAAAGGAAATGTAACAATTGGTTCTGTGAAGGGAAATCTCCATGCTTCAACAAAGGCAGGAAACATAGATGCATTCATTTCAGAACATGAAAATGTTGAATTAAAAACAGATAAAGGTGGGTAATAATAAAGATTTTCTATAAATGTTTGTGTAACTCATAATAGATCAAGACTTACCTGATCTATATACAAGCACTCAGTACAGTTAAAAAATGTAAATACAGAGGTTCAAGAATCAATCCCCTTTTTGTTTCTGAAACACTCTGTTTAGTTTTTAAAAATTTAGAAATTTAAGAAATATATCAAATAGAATAATAGTTGTCTGTTGTATTTAAGTTAGTAAGGCGAGACCAATTTAGTTTTTTGAAGTAAATGTTTTTAAAGTTTTTAGTGTTGGTCAGTTGGTTGGTTTTTCACAAAGAAAAAATGCAAAAAAAGAATTTTATTTGTCGAAGCCTAGAAATGTATGTATACCAAAAATGCAATTGACAATTTAAATTTTAATTTTTAATCATTTTTAAAGTGGTTTTTGATGAGTAATTATTCTGAAAGTATATTTAATGTTTCTTTTGCTGTGAACTTGACTTTTTTTATTTGGGTACTTTATAGCTGCTCTTTGCAAACTGTTTCCAGCTATGTTTCTACAGTAGTTTCAGTAAAATTAATAAATAAACTACATGTTTGCCAACAACAACAATGCTGAGTGGTGTATCAAGGATTTTTTTCTCATTTCTCATAAAACATTGTCAGTTGGGCCCTTGCTTTGAAAGATTTAAGTGGTGTGGCCCCTATTTTAAAAAATAAATAGATTTTTAATATACCGGTACTAATAAATAAATACAGCTTTGCAGAGGTCTCTTTCACTGTTTCTCTCCCCCATCTGATTTCCTTTAAATGAACCGAGAATAGCTATATGCATGCAAATACCAATTTGAAACCAAAAGGTCAAACATAAAGTCTACAGTACATGTACTATGTATATTTTGGGAAGTATGTGTATGTGTGAGAGCTTAGTGGAGGTAGGGTGGAGGGGGGGGGGGCGGTGTCTTGCTGCG
>JAOBBB020218465.1:0-11560 GCA_025331005.2 Zoanthus gigantus | reverse complement strand
CTTGAAAACATGAAGGAAAAAATCCGTAAGACTTCTGCTTGAAAATCTTACCTTAAGCAGTAAGCAAAAAATTTAATAAGTTAAAACATTTCAGGATTAATTAAGCCAGGAACAACTGCATCTTTCACATCACATGCCAGAAATCGTACGATGCGAAGGCATCAAACGTGGCGGATAGCCATTCAGTACCAAACCTCCTCTTCTCAATGTAAACCGCTGGTTGGATTACCCTGATTTCAGTTAGAACATATTTTCGCAGGAAAAATTCGGAGCAAGGCCTCGCTTTCAGAATTTTTGCTTGTCTTCTTTGTTTGTTTTATTTTTCACTGGAAATTGACAACACAATCAACAGTTGCGTTCATCGGGAAAAATGAATGCCAGGAATCCATGGAGAGAGGAAGAGACAGTTGCAAAGAAATTCTGTCAGTAGTTGAACACTAATAATGACTGCAATTGTTTTATGTGTCTGAGAATTAATTTGCATTTCGTTTTGCAGAAACACAGAAACAAGACTTTGGAAATTGTTTCTCACTTTAAGCTTTCATATACATATCAAAGGAACATAGTCACCAAAGTTGCGACAAAACTCGAATTTTTGGTCGCCAAGTTTAAAGTTTTAGTCGCATTGGCGACTGTATCGGTCGCAATTTCGAGCCCTACAACTACCACTCTCCATCTCGCTCAATTCATGGCATCCTCCTTCTCCAAACCAACACTGATTGCTCTCCCTCTTCACTTGCATCTTCCACATCTTCTGCATTTAATCATTTCCCAGGAGCATGTGCCAGTTCAAATAACACACATCTGTCCATTCTTAAGGCCGTGTTACACGAGGCAATTTTTCTACCAACTAACAATGCAATCCCATTGCGTAGCAAATCGCTGACAAAAATTGCACGTGTAACCTCTCTGTGCAACTGGCTACACTACACAAAGCAAGTTGCAGAAAAAGTTGAACAATCTTCTACTTTTCGCAATGTTGTGAATCCAGTTGCAGCGTGTAACATGTACAGGGCAGCCGGCTTGCGAACTGTCATGTCACAGTTGTCTTTAACTGCGAACAACCGTGTCATATTTAATTATATAGCAGGTAAAAATAATTTGCATTGCAAGTTGCAAAATAATTGCTCAGGTTTGACATCTTACTTGCAACTTGCAATTTTTTCTTATTGTCAGCATTGCATTGCACGTTACTGGAAAAATTGCCTCATGTAACACGGCCTTTAAGTAACCCTAATAATGCTAACTACTGTAGCTCCTCAAATTATGCATTTTGTATCTTGCTGATTACTTCTAGTTTTACTCAAAACAGGAACAAAGAGCATCCCTAATTAAAAGAACACAAGCAGAAAGACTGAAGAGAGAGGTGAGTAATTAATTAACATAAATTAAATTATAGTGAGTCATTAATATAATAATAAACAGCAGGAAATTAAAGTTTTTACAACATTGATAAGTAGTGACAATGAGATTCTATAATCTGTAAGCATTTCAAAAGATTGCCCGTGGTAGGAGATCTACAGGCCTTTCGTGGTAGGAGCATGGGCATCATTTTACAAGTGTAAATCGGTTGCTCTGTCATTCCATATACTGTATTATAAACTATTAAATATATAAAATTACAAAATATCTGCACCTTTGTCTACAGATGTGAAAATTCTAGAGGTGTGAAGACCGTTACCCACATCCCAACAAATAGAGAATAATTACTCATAAAAAAATTGAAAATCTTGACTCCAAAAAAATTGCAGCTGTATTAACTTAATGAATTTGAAAATTTACATTGTGACACTTTTCTTTAAAAAAAGAACAAATTTGCTCAGACAAGAGTTGGGTTTCTAGAAAAGTAGGCTTATTAGAGATTATATCTTAATTAAGACACTCCAAGTTGTAAATTCTTATCAGTCCATTAGATTATGATTGCAATTTATGGTTTGTGATCATATCTTCATCCACTGGTTGTTATATACCCACTGAATTATTTTGTTTATTCATATTTAAATATTGAAGATTACAGTAAAATGTGTTATCTTCTTCTTTAAGGCACTACGACAACAGAATGCCAGTGCTATCAAAATTCAATCCTTCATCAGAGCTGAAACTGTACGGCAAAAGCTGGTGGGTAGTAACTCCAGATGATCCCAGTTCATGCTACAAAATATAGCAAATGAATAACCATGATGATATTGAACTACCAAATAAATCTTATTTACATAAATTAAATGTGAAATATACCTTTTTCCACTTCAACTTTTTTAAAAATATTATAATTATTATAATTGATGTAACTATACATAATTTAATACAATCTATAACATTTTGCACTGCGGCTATTCTATGCAGGGTGCCATGCTTATAAAGAGAGCAAAAGAATTATCTGATGCATCATCTTGATACCCTATAAATGGGGAAAAAATTAATAATAACAGGGTTGCCACGGTCTTTGTGAATCCTGGAAAGTCTTGGAATTGGGGGAAAAAATTTCAAGCCCTGGAAATTCCTTGAATTTGAGTTGTGGTCCTTGAAAACCCTGGAATAGACAAAAAATTGATATTTCTTTCTTTATTTCCAAAAATAATTAAAATAATTATTATGCTGAACATTGTACTGTTAGTAGTTAAAATATTAATCTTTTAATACAACAGCGCTGTAAAACAAAAAATGCGACTTCAGGCCATCATTGGTTGTTTTTCTTGTCAGGATCAGCCAATTCAGTAAAGCCAAATAATAAAAGTTTGTTTTGAAAAAATTGTGTAAAGCGCTCAGGTTTTACTTGATAGAGAAGGTCCTGGATTTACTTGAAAAGGTCCTACTAAATAGTGGCAACCCTGTAGTAAATTATTAGAGTTCTAAACTAAATGTTAAAATTCCCTTCCCCTCTCCTTTCATCCTCCCTGTGATTTGCAAAGTGTTCTGCTACAATACAATGAACAAAGGGCAGAGTTTGATAAGGAAGTCAATTAACTAAAGATACTTAAATATTCTCCTTTTACTGCGGCAGCTACAGTATATAATGAACAAAGGGCAGAGTCTGATAGAGTTTGATAAGAAATTGAAAGTACTTAAATATTCTGCTGTTATTGCTTCATGAGGGTGGGCATGGTTGGTGCAATTGGTAAGATCTCTGCCTTCCGGCCACAAGGTCCCCGGTTCGATTCCCGGCTTTGCCGAGATTCGAATATTTGTGCAACCTTCTTTTCCACCTAAGCTACAGTAACTAAGCTTTCCATCCTTCCGGGGTAGGTAAATGAGTACCAGCGTCTGCTGGAAGCTAACCTGCGATGGATTAGTGTCCCGTCCAGGGGGAGTCTTAGACTCTCATCTGCTTAACACTACAGAAACTGTAGATAAACGCCGGTTCCATGGGCCACTAGGCTTGTAAAGGATTTAAACTGTAGCTATTGCTTCATGCAGTATAATGAATAGAGTTCAGTGTTTGACAAGGAACTAAAGCTACTTAGTCTATAGAATATTTAATATTCTCCTGTTACTGCTACAGTATAGTGAACAAAGTGCAGAGTTTGATAAGGAACTAAAATTACTTAGAATAATTAATATTCTCCTGTTAATGCTACAGTATAATGAACAAAGGGCAGAGTTTGATAAGGAAGTCAAGGTACTTAATGGAACCAAGAATCAACAACTTGACCAAGCTCTGATGATCTCCAACCTATTGAGAAGGCTGCTGTTCTTTTATTCAGAACCCAAAGATGCAGAAAGACTTGTGAGTTGATTGCTGTTTGACATTCTAAATATTAATGACAACAATAATGGCCTCCGTTATTTATAGTAGTTATAATATTATTAAATATTAGCATTAGCTATAGATACTGCCCAGGGTTCAAACAAACCTCAGAAAATCTGTTCTATTTTCATAAGCTGTTTGATGTAAAAAAGTACGCTAACCTGTCATTATGATAGTGTACAGTAAGACAAGTTAGTGAAGATTTAAGGAATAAGGTTATACAAACTGGAAAAAATACTCAGACACATTTGTGTGGGAAAATGAAAACAACACAAAACAACATACTTACATGCAGGATAACAACATGTGTAAGTGAAAAAAAAATTCACTTCATTTCCAAAGCAGTCAATAGTTTTACATTCGCAACATTATCAGCAGAAGTGAAAGATGAAGTAAGATTTGCATTCTAATGCACGTACTGTACTGTAGCCCAAACAACAATCTGTTACATTGTATAGGGGCATTGTCACGTTATTTTAGCATCTTTTTAAAATCCCAAATATGTCTTGTCCTCAACTAAATTCCAAAAATAATGATCTAGGTTTGTTATTTAAGACTAAATTATGACGTTTTCTCTGTTTCCTGTCATTTGTTGCTACGGATCGCAAGGATGGAAATGGATTGAAACTTGAAAAAGTTGGGCAAACCTTTTCAAATTTTGATGCTATCTCAACAAAAAAATACCAAAACTCTTATTACATGGGTTGCTCTTTTTTAAACCATTTCATAAGATATTCACCTCACAGTTTATCACGAACATTTTGTGCCTAAGTAAAACCATTAAGTACTGTAACAGTTTTAGCAAAGAATTGCCACAAAACAACAAAATCGTTGTGATGTAGTCCTTTAAATGCAAAGTCTTCCCTGTTCATGATACATAAAAACAAAAAATCCATATATTTATGTAATGGTTACACCCTTTATAGATGTGGACGATGCAGTATCTCCTGAGAAATCGCAGTGTTGTCAGCCATTTGAACATTGTGTGTCGTCATGATGTATGGATTCACCAAATTAAACATCTGTTGCTGCTATGCTGCAGGTTGGATATGAAGACATATAAATTATTTCAAATTATGATAGCCAATAATTTATTTCATTTCTTTATGCACTTTTTTCATAAGCCAATAATTTAGCTTTCTAGGAATACATGTATCACTCATTATTTAAAAAAATATCAATAATTTTATTTAATGAACATTCTAACTTTGCCTCCTAGATTTGACTGTAATACAAAACTTTATTTTATCCATCCGCTTGTTTAGTTGAATGATCTTTCCATCCATTTATCTATTTAGCCTTCCGACAGTATTTTCAAATCAAGGTTTTATCTATCCATTTATACGTATCTGTCATCCAATATTTCATTTCTTTATGTGCTTTTTCCATAAGCCATTAATTTAGCTGCCTAGGAATATCACTCATTATTTGTTGAATGATCTTTCCATCCATTTTATCGATTTGGCATTCCTTTTGCAAACCAAGCTTTTATCTATCCATTTGTACTATACAGTACATCTATCCTTCATTATTTGAAAAACTATATTATTTCTAATGCTCTTTATATTTTGTTGTATAGATAGTTGACTGTAGAGTATTATTTATTCCATCAGTTTGTTTGGTTTGTTAATCTTTCCATCCATCTATCTAGATATTTGGCATTTCTTTTTCAGGCCGGTCAATAAAAGGCGTGCAGTCGCACGCACACGTCTATTCACACGCCTAACGAAAACCAGACGTGTGATCCATCGCACGCCTAACATATTAAATGAATATAATTTATCACTCTTGGTATTTCTAAGCAGTGACTTTTTACTTTTTCAAAACAGGTCATCATGCTTCTTTTCTTTTAGAATTTGCGGAAAATTATGTAGTTGCAGGTCCCTCTGTTTTTTTTTTCTTTTGATTGTTCCTTTGCTTGTTGTACAACCAAGAATTATTTTGTAGTCGTCCCTCAAAAGTTGTGGTCGTCGTAAAAAATGAGCTCTATCATGTTAAGAAAAACCTATTGAAATGTATCAAAAATAATTATTTTTGCTGAAAGCAGTCTAGGCAGTGTCTCCTTTGCAGTAAAAAAGCAGACAAAATCTACAAGCACCTGCATTGTTGTACTTTTAGTCACTTATGTCACCGCACGCCATTGCACGCCTTGGTCAGCCAAGGCAAGGGAATGATCGCATTCCTACTGATATTTTCACTGACAGGCCTGTATTGTGGTAAACAGCTCCAATCATACTTCTGATCAACTGCTTTTAAAACAGATCAAAAACTTTCACTGGCCTCCAAAATACAACAAACAAGTTACTGAACAATATATCAGCCACTAAGCCACCACAGTTGCATGAAGTCAAGGCATATTATTTACTTACATTCGCAACAACATGTAGTGGCTACCCTCAATCAACGCAGTTGCCACAAAAACTAAAAAAAGTTTTGGTTATAAAGAGAAATGAAATATAAATAAAAAAATAATTAATACTATTAATTTTAGTTGTTAAGTCTTAATTCTAGCTGGCCATAGCACCTGCTGTATGTACTAAGTGGGGACACCATTTGGCTTAGTACTCTTAGCAGGTCATCTGGAAAAAAGCCGAGATGCAATTCCACACATCTATTTATTAAAATCAGCACTACTTTTGAACTATCTTTGTCTTCCCACACTTTTGATAAACTTTTAGAGAAACATTTTTTGAATTAAAGAATTAGTATATTGCATTTGTTTGATTTACTTCAAATTCAGAAGACAAAATAATTCGTAAAGTAATGGATAGTTGCTTCTTCCAAGCTCAAAGGCCAGCACAAAGGCCAGTCACAGAAATAAATGAAAACAACTGAGTGGGCCTGGGCACGAAACTATCCTTCCAACATAATATTTTGTTGCCAAATGGTTTTCTTTTAAAAGGCAACCAAAATTTGGATTTAAACAGTGTCTTTGAAGGTGGATTAGTAACATATAAACTGCTTTAAAATATTTTTAAGTTTGCCAAGACACTGATACAAGCAGCTGTTGTACATATTGTTTGGTGAATTGTTTTTGGAAACATTGATGCATTGATAATTAATGTGTGCCAAATAATATTATTTAGCACAATAACATTGTGTTAAATGAATGAGAACTACACAAATCCTGGTTTCTTTGCTGCTTCTAATCTCTGAAGGAAAACATGGGCTTTACTTACAAAACAAGATGGCGATTTACTTGGCCTTGCAGCTAGGCCTTACACAGGGATACAGCCCCCCTTGCGGTAAAGCTAGGGTTCAAATTTCATTAAAGCCATAGTTTTAAAACGAGAGTGAGCAGAGCTCACAAGTGCAGTCTTTCGGACAGGACACCCTTATTGGCTCGAGATGATCTTCTTAAGACGGGTCCTGGGGTTTTTGGTGTTGAGAAATCAACTTCGCTTGGGAGGTCTCTGGCAAGCACATCAGCACAGGTAGCTTGGGGAGTTTCTAGTACTTCTCTGGGTTGTGGTTTTACCTCTGAGTTAGCTGAGTCATTGGCTTGAAAGGTGTGAGGTGTGGCAATTTCTGGTGTGCACAAGGTATCCCTGTGAAGAATCTGTGCGTCGACATGTCGATCTGGATGGGTCTGTGGTTTTACCTCGTACATAGTGTTTCTGATGGTTGGAAACAGTTTCGGTAGCCCATTTGCTTCCACCCTTGGAAAAGTTCCTATACCAGACATCCTTCCCTGGCAAGAATACATGCTTGGACTTCACTTGTAATGGTGAGTCAACTTTCAATCTTTTGGACGCATCAATTGGACTGATGAGGTCTTGGCAGGTGCAAAGGGGCTGGCCGAACATGAGATGTGCTGCAGATAGTCTAGTCCATTTGGTGAGTTTCTATATTGCAGCAGGAAGTTGGTTGTCTTTTGTGACCTAGTTCTGTGTCCTGACCCATAGGCTTGCTTGAATGTCTGAACATATCTTTCTGTTGGTTGCTGAATGTTATGGAGCAGTTGTTATGTATTGCATGCCATTCTTGGCCATGAACTCTGTGAATTGACAGGAAGTGAACTGGGGCTCATTATCACTCACCACTGTGCTTGGGATTCCAAATCTGGCAAACAGGTTATATAAGGCTTCTGTGGTATCAGACGCTGTTATGGTGTGCATGGGAATGACCTCCAACCATTTTGAGAATGCGTCAATCACAAGCAGGAAGTGGAAGTTGTCAATGGGGCCAGCAAAGTCAATGTGGATTCTCTGCCATGGGGCCATTGGAAACTGCCATGGGTGACGTTGCGAGGGTGGAGAGTTCCTTGTTAGGTGACAAGACGCACAGCTCATAACAAGGGCTTCGATGTCATGGTCTAGACCTGGCCACCAAACGTAGTTTCTGGCAATTCCCTTCAACCTGACCATGCCATGTGGCCTTCATGTAGTTCACTTAGAATCTGGGTTTGTAGGCTGGCATGAACAACCACTCGATGACCCCGGATGATGTAACCATGATTGAGAGACAACTTGTTCAAGATGCGGCAGTATGGCTGAAGTTCAACATCCAAGACTTTGTTTAGAGGACTGTGTTGTATGAAGTGATATATCCTTTGCAGGGTAGAATCACTGGCTGTGTGCTGTTTCACGATCTCTGCAGTGACAGGAAGAGCTTCCAACTGTTCATGCTGGAAGGTGTCTTCCAAGTCCTCAGTGTGATTATCAGCAATGGGCCTAGGTAGGCGTGACATTGCATCAGCATTAAAGTGTTCACCTGAGGAACGATACTTGATGTCGTAGTTGTATGCACTTAGCTTAGTGGCCCAATGTTGCATCCACATTGCTGCAATAGATGGAATCCCTTTCTTTGGACCAAGAATTGTCATGAGTGGTTGATGATCAGTTTGCAACATGAACCTTCTCCCATGGAGATAGATGTGGAAGTGAGTAACACTGAAGATTATTGAGAGGGCTTCCTTCTCGATTTGCACATAGTTCCTTTCGCTGCTGCTAAGCGTATGTGAAGCAACCGTCAGGGAAGTGGTGCAAGAGTACAGCACCAAGTCCATAAGCAGAGGCGTCACAATCAAGGATTAGAGGGAGCTTGGGGTTATATGGTGCAAGCACATTGTCGGTGGAGATCATGGCCTTCACTTGAATGAATGAGTCTTGGCAGGATGTTAACCACAACCACTTGGCACCCTTCTGGAGCAATTGGTGCAAGGGATGCAGTACATCCGACAGATTTGGGAGAAATTTTGATAATAGTTGACAAGACCAAGGAATGATTTCAGTTGTGTAGCATTTTTTGGAGTTGGTGGGGCCCTGATTGCCTCAACCTTGTTCTGTAGTGGGTGAATGCCATTCCCATCAATCAAGTGACCAAGATAGTTTAATGACGGCTTGAGGAAAGCACATTTTTCTCGTTGGACGGTCTGGCCATGCTCCTTTAGGCGCTTGAGCACTTGCTCCAAGTTGTTTAGGCGTTCTTCTCTGCTCTCCCCTGTGACCAATATGTCTTGGTAGCAAAGGACACGGGGCATGTCATGGAGGATGTGATCCATGTTGCGTTGGAATATGGCTGCTGTAGATGACATCCTGAAAGGGAGGCAATTATGTGCATAGAGTCCCTTATGCATAGTCAGGGTGGTGTACTTTCTGGACTTTTCATGTATTAAGGGATCTTTGAGTAGGCTTTTGATAGGTCAAGCTTTGAGAACAAGCATCCACCATTCATTTTCTCCTGCAGGTTATCTAGCATCGATAGTGGGTAAGTGTCAACCACAAGCTGTGGTTATTTCTAGGCCACCACAGAGGCCCAGTGATCTGTTTTTGTTAATAACAGGGACTACAGGGGTCGCCCATTCGCTGTGGGTAACTGGAGAGATAATTCCTTGTTTTTTAAGTTCCTCCAGAGCAACTTCGACCTTTTGACGAATGGCAAATGGCACCGAGCTGAACTTTTGATGTACAGGGACAGCGGTCTCACACATGTAAAGTTTTGCCAGTGGACCATTGAGCTTCCTCAGTTTGTAGCTGAAGACATCATCATAACAATCAATCAAGCAATTGAGGTCGTCATCATTAGGTGACTGGGTTACAAGGTTGATCGAGGGCCAATCCAGCCTAAACAATACCAACCAGGAGTGTCCGAAGAGGGGAACCCTTGGACTATCAACAACAAACAATTGTGCTTCATGGCATTGGCTGCCAATGTCATATAGTTATCTTTTCCTTTCCTCTCTTTCCTCAACTTTATCACTTTTGGAGACTTCAGCACTCGGAATCAATTGTGTATCAGCATATCTTTTCAAGGCCAAAATGTCCCCATTTGCTGAATCCACACCTGATTAAAACCTCATCAGATGCATACTGAACTGCCTCATAGTCCATCTAAAGAAAATGGCATAAGTTATGGTTTTAAATGGAAACGATGAATATACATTAATTGAATTGGCTTTGGGATCACATTTTTAGTCTGTCAATGGTAAATAAATAAAAATTACTTTTTCAGGGGTGGGGTGGTACATCGCTTGTGCTAGGACAACAACAAATTTGCCTTGCTTAGTTTTGCTAGATCCCCTTTTCCATAAGCATGATTTTAACCCCCTTTTGGCCATGCATGAAAATTAGTTATCCATGCCCTATCTGTACCAGCCCCCTTGCCCCAATAAATTACCATGGAATATTTTAGAAAGTTATACACTTTTCCTTTTTATAAGAACATCTTATTTTTGGGCTGAGGCTGAATGTTCTTAAATATTTTGAGTATTTTAGCCTCAAATTTTCTTAAAATGTTTCTAATATAATTATACGTATTTGGTGTACAAAGTTTTTTTTAGTAACAGTAACTTTAAAAGAGTTCGCACATGAAAACATCTGCTTGGCTCAACGCATGTCATAATTCGACATCATTGAAGTTTGTTAGTGGTTGTAAGCTTGCTAAAGTTTTGTTAAGCACAAGTATAATTTTGTATCAAGTCTGGTTTATGAACGAAATTTAGTCACTGGCTTCTGTCCAGACACTATGTGTGATTAAGAAGTTACAAGCTTCAGTATTTGATATACAAGTAGATAGTAAGAGTAAAAGAGAAAATAAAAAAAATTGGTCTTGTAAAATTTTTACATAATTTTATTTTGCTCTAGTAGCAAACAGTGTTGCACTATCGACTATTTGATGACTCTATGATTTGGTGCTGTAATGTAACAAAGTAAAGTTATTGGCCATTTCTCAGCCTCAGGTGTGTTCTTAGTATATTCTTAAAGTTTGGCCACTTTTCAGCTGGACGTTTTTATAAAAAAGGTTTTTTATAAATAAAGAGTGTAGCTCAGATTGAATTGCAGAGCACCTAGCTAAACCAACCATTAGGTTTTCATGTTAGGCACTAGATCATTTGAGTATCTATCGAAGAAAGAGCATTAATTTTTATAAGTCATAATTTATTTGAGGTATATATGGAAACACTTTAAATTGTGTTTTCTAATCTTACCAAGGAAGTCAAAATGTTACATTTACTAACCTTATCCTCCTCCAATTTATCCAAAATGGCACTGCTAACTCCTTTTCTTTTCAAAAAGTCACATACCTAGTAAATATTTGATGATAATGTAACACAGGGGGCTGCTAAACTATATATCAGCATCATCATCAATCCAGTTTTGATCCGGTTTTATCCCCATAAACAAGGGTGGCTGGATTTACCCCACTCTGCCAGCAATCTCTCCCACTCCCACTGCCCATCTCGCTTGATTCTTTGCTTCCTCCTTTTTCAAAGCAACACTCTTACTCTCCTTCTCCTCTTGCGATCTCCATGTCTTCCTCGGTCGTCCTCGCTTCCTCTTTCCCTTCACTTCAAACTCCAATGCCTTCCTCAAA
>JAOBBB020218464.1:0-20493 GCA_025331005.2 Zoanthus gigantus | reverse complement strand
ATATATATATAAAGTGTGAGGTTGATATCCGTAAAACAGTGCTCAATACATGTAAGTAGAGCGAGGTATATGGTCGAGGTATATGGTAGAGAAAAAGTCAAGAGAACTACACGTTTATCTCTAGTTTATTTTTTTTAACCTGAAGATGACTTAAAGAGTCGAAAACGTTTGTTTTAACTTTTTAAAAATTTTAAACTTTTTTACCATTTTAATATTTTAACTCTACGAGGCTGTTTCGTGGTTGGCCACTCGTCAGGAGATTTAATGTATAATATATATAATATAATGTAATGTATAATATATATAATATAATTTAATTTAATATAAATATAATATAATATAATTTAATATATATATATATATACATATATATGTTTCACTTAATGTATTTGTTTTTTATACACTATGGCACTAATGCTTGGAAGAATAAAGAGGTTAAATTCGTATTGCTTCCAATACATTGTCAAAATTGTAATATACAATAACACAGGAAATAAAGATGTGGTTTTGATAATAACATCATAAAATCCAGCTAGATTTGTACTAATATCATCTGAAAAACGGAAACGGCGATTCGTTTGTTGAAGAGATAGTTTATCACTCGAAATCGCTTGGAGTGGGCGGGATGTTTGAACGGGTAAATCAGCATTCGTTCTTTAAACACAACACTTTTTTGTCGTTAAGTTTACTAATTTAACGTAGTATCGAGAATAGAAATTCACGCTTAGTTGCCAATGTACTTTGCTTTGGTAGTTATGTAAATTACCCGAGTGTTGTCGTTGGTTTGACGTGACTACGTCTTCTTGCTCTGTTCACATCTTGAGTCAGTTTACTTTGGCTATAAGGTTGGCCCTTTGAAACTAGTTGTTTTCAATTTTATTTTATCCTTGTATTCTCCAGTTTGACAAGTGAGGAAGAGTTTTGCACACAATTTCCTGTGTTTTCTCAAAACATAGTATATACAGCTGGCAACAGGTGATTCTATTGGCTCAGATGCGCTATCCTTTGTTCTCTGTGATTACTAGCCCTACGGCTTCTAAGAGTGACAGTTTACAAAAAATCCATCTTTTTTCCTTTTATTTCGGCTGTTTCACGCACAGCACTTGACTGCCTGTCTAATTGACGTTGTTTATTCAGTTGTTGCTGAGCTTTTGTTCGGCGAATGGTCGGTAATTGAGCGAAACGATGTTTGATAGAAATTGTGATGCTTGTTTCTTCAGCTGCTTGCTTTGTGTTTGTCAAAATTATTGCTCTGTCTCGAGAGACTAAAACCGTTCAGTCAACGAATTTGAGCGACAGGCTTGAGTCCTCTTGGAAATATATTTCCTACAACACAGTATAATAGAACTTGCTGTCAAGGTAAGCCGGCTGATGTAGAGTTTCTTTGGCAAAAATTAGTTTGTTCGAGAATAATTTCATCACAACAGAAATGGAAGTGCATTCAGTAGCTTTTCTCCTTGCATTGTGTGTTACTTTTTTCTTTGTCTTCTATCCTTTTATATTCTCAAAAAAACCACGACAAAAGTTACATTAATTCGCAAATCGGTTGAACATCAACACTCCCGTTTTTTAAGATTCTCTTTCCGTATTAAAAAGAAGAACCTGTTTACATTTTACCAAAGCAATTTCGTGTGAATAAATGAACACATGCACTAATCTAGGATTTAAAGAAATTCAAAGGTCGTCCAACAACCTTTGCATGAGAGCACCAGTTGGAGATCCATGTGGTGACCATGTTGACCAGCTAAAGAGTTAAAACAAATTAGAATTAAAACGAAACAGTACTTTTTGAATTGGTGACATCAATGCCAAAGGCGTACGAGCTATCATTTGTCATGATTTGTTGTTTAAATTTTAATTTTGCTCTCTAGTTGCCAACACACTCTCATTTAACTTATATTTGTGTTTATATAATAACATTAAAGCATGCAGGTGAGAAGTTGAAAAACATTAGATTAGAAATGAAAAAGCTGACTAAGGACGTCTTTAGATAACATAAATATAAGATTTCGCTAAGTATAAATGTAGCTTCCAGTGGTTCCCTCGAACTTACTTTTTATAAAATATACTATTGCCGATGTATTAAACAGGAAATTTAACAAATTCTACTCGAAGTTTGACAATGAAACACAATTTTCTATATCAGTTTTTTATAGTAGCGAAAGATCTTAATTTAAATGTATTTTGTCAATTCGATTACCAACACTGGATTTTTCATTTATGTATACTTTCAAATTCTGTCTGTTTTCAGGAATATGGGTTTCTGTTTCTGCTGGCAGAGGAACATTCGACGGAATTAAGTCTAAACCATTTCTCACTCAAAATTGTCACGAAAAACTAAAGAGAATTTTATTTGTAGGATATCACCAAAGCTGTCACGAGCCAAATATTCCCGCCTCAGCTCTCGAGTTTGATGCGCCATGGATGTGTTTGTATTGTACGGTGGGAGAAGTTTGTCCATACCTCACAAATCCATTTGAATCCCCATCTACAAAGAGAACTTCCAAGAAAAGACGACCTGAGACGGTAAGGGAATTTTACTTATATTTAAACATAGAACTTGAATATAGGTGTCAAGTATTAATCAATTTGATGCTTATCGAAATAAATTTAATAAGCAAAAGCTCTTCTTAGCTAGCAGAGCTGCTAACAGGGAACAAAAGTTCTTGACTGTCAGTCATGAACGCGATGTTTGTCTATCATACGCATGCTGAACTTTACAGTTTAAAAAATCCCATATTTCCGTGTCCAGTCGCTTTTCTAGAAAGATCAGTTTAAAATTGATGGTGAATTCGTTTGCCTATTTCTTATTCTAGCTGTTTTTCTTAAGATGCCATTGTTGTCGAAATCTTGCATATTTTTGAATTTTTGACAGCACTTACAACACAACCAATAATCGGTTTCAGAAAACTAAACTTAATACTTAACGGTAGCTCTTGCTTCGCTTTTAAAGAGCATATGACACAAAATCAGTTTTTTGATTTTCAAAAAAATCATTGTAAAAACATACTTCTGCAAAGTTTGAATGAAATTCGATAAAAAACTGAAGAATTACGGCTGTTTTTTAGCGCCCTAGTATGGTGGACTGGGACGAGACAGAGGTAATGATACGTCACCATAAGTCATATTGTTGGGAAGTATTCTCGCAGTCTTCCATCTTGCTTATTTCACAACAAAATGACGTCATCAAATCAAAGACAAAGCAAAAAGTCACATGTTTTTTGTTCACCTGACTTCTTGGCTGAGCGACCTAAATGGGACAAATTTTGCAGTAAAAATTCGGAACTTTTGAACTCTGTATCTCCGCGGGTTTTCATCGTATTACTTTAAAACTCGGCAAAAATATGTTTTTCATAATGTTCTTTTAGAAAATTGTGTCATATGCTCTTTAAAAATAATTAAAATTTTAAATTTGATACTTAAGATGTTCAAATACTCCGAAACAACAATTTCCTATTGATTGTTGTGAGCAGACATGATAAGCTTAAGCTATTTGAACGAGGAAGTGTTTATATTGTAATAATACGCGGTGCAGGATGGTCTTTAATTTTCTCTTTGTTTAACGAGTTTGTCCCGTTAATGTTGGGTTGAATAGTGTTGTTGATTCGTCGTCATTAAACGGGGCAGATGGTCAGATGTTACCGACTTATATTGTCAAACACATAAGTAGTGTAATAATCATGTGCAACCTTATAGAGTGTCTTTTTTTGTTTCATTTCCTGAAACAAGTTTGATAAACTGTGTTATTACATAGAAGTATCAGTCACTGGCTACTCCAGTTCGATGGCTTTCCTACTCCGATACTTTAATCTTCCATTTTGTTCCCCATCATCTACTACCAAAGCGGCGAGGTCGAATCTCACAGCTAATCACGCACCTTTAGAAATGTTGAAACAAAATATATTATTAAGGAAGTATATCAACAAATCAAAGTGGAGTCGTTGGTTGTGGCGTAATTTAGATAACTGAAGACTGTAAAAACGTCAATCATGTTGTTTTTACTCTGAGCATAGCTAAACAGCAATTTTGCAAAATTAACATTGACAAACTATATAAGCCGTGACCAAATCTAAATTGTTTCCTATTTCTTTTTTCCAAGACTCGGATCTGTACCAGGTGCTTCTTTGTGGGTGACAGGGGTTAAAAACATCATCACAAATTAAATGAAGTTTATGTCAAACATACGAACAGGACGATGATTATAATAAATAAGATATACAAATATATGCGGACACAGAGAACTCAGAAAAAATCTGAGCTCCAGATGGGAATCGAACCCATGACCTCCGTAAACTAGTCGGACGCTCTACCACTGAGCCACGGGAACTCATATGGCGAGCGAGGTCACAATATTGGGTTATGATACACGGATTGTATCACACAATCACTGAATGACATTAGTGTAT
This sequence comes from Zoanthus gigantus, assembly GCA_025331005.2. Lineage (NCBI taxonomy): Eukaryota > Metazoa > Cnidaria > Anthozoa > Zoantharia > Zoanthidae > Zoanthus > Zoanthus gigantus. Next base: position 16,087 of record JAOBBB020218464.1, on the reverse strand, counting down.
CATGAACGGAATGATCGCAGTTAATACGATAATTGCGTTCATGGTACACTAATGTCATTCAGTGATTGTGCCGGATACAATCCGTGTATCATAACCCAATATTGTGACCTCGCTCGCCATATGAGTTCCCGTGGCTCAGTGGTAGAGCGACCGACTAGTGTACGGAGGTCATGGGTTCGATTCCCATCTGGAGCTCAGATTTTTATTCTGAGTTCTCTGTCTCCGCATATATTTGTATATCTTATTTATGTCAAACACTCAGAAATAATTATAAAAAGAGATACCGTCTTTTGTTTGGGCATCGTTTCCGCCGGATCAATGACGAATTCTTAAGCTAATCATTTGAAGCTTATTAATGATGTAATTCAGCTTAAATGTCATGTCACACAAGAGGGATGAATCTCTCATTATTCAATTTTGTTGCGGCTAGATGGTAAAACTGGTAGTGTCACGTGGTAACGTGCAGATTTTTGATGTGTCTTGGAAGTGAACATGATTTATTTGCTAAATGATATCATTTCAAATATTATAGTTTACAAATGAATCACGGAACTTACTTTTCTTCAGCTGAGGGAATTTGTGAGATACTTCAGTACTTTTTAACTTTACTATTCATGAGGGAATATCAGATAACTTCTAACGAAAAAAATACAGATTCCTTCTTCAGTGACAAATCCATTTCGATGAACAGCATTAGCATATTCCATTGTTTAGTCTTATAGTATTTATTTGTTATGTTATAAAGATTTTTTTCCAGAAGAAAATTTGTTGCCTCGACATTTAATATTTTAAGCGGTTCTTAAACGTCAAGTATAGATAGCACAAACGTGGTAAACTTGAAGCCATAATAATGGTCACTATGGCCACGTTGGTAGCGGGCTTTAACCCTTTAAACTACCATAACAATGAGTGAGCCTGAAGCTAGAAGCTGTTTCGTTCTTTTAAGGCCTCATCAGGAAAAATGGTTAAGTTCCCAGAACATTAGGGGCTTAAGATACAATATGTAGTAGCGAAAGTGCAATGCTTTGTGGCCATTATAGTGGCTTCAAGTTAGCTACTAGCACGTTTTGCTTTACATATACTTGACGTTTATCATTACTCCCACATCCCATAAGCATTGCGCTTTCACTGCTACATATTGTATCTAAAGCCCCTTCTACACGAGCAATTTTTATGTGACACTGAATCTTTTTCTTACAGTAAATATAACTGTCATACAAAATTGGTCAGTTTTGTTCGTCTACAAGAGAAAATAAAAATGTCAAATAATAATTGTCACATACAAAATTGCTCTTATAGATGTGACTTAAGTTTAGCATCAACGGCTTTTGTGATTCAGTGGCTGCATGCACTGTGACAATACTGCAATCGAGCAAAACTGAAAACTCGAAGCAAGCGAGCTATTTCCGGTGCTCCATTCAGTATTTCGGTCAGAACTTAAGGAAATGTGTTAAACGTTCTTTTAAATGATGTAAAACAAGACAAACTTGGAAGCAGTCATCCATTGAATTTTGTTTCATTAAAGTTTTTTAGAACTAGGGTTGTATATAGTTCTTTTTATCAACAATACAAAATTTGGTATTCACAAACAACTGAAAAATGTTTTACCCATTTATCTGGTATGCATGATGTTGTCGCATCATATTCCGAGGAAAATTGTATTGATTATGTTTATTATCAATCAATATTGATGGAGTTGTAACTATAATCATTCATAAAGTCATTGTTTACACCGCGGTACAAACTCAATCTCACTAATCCGTCGTTGAAAGTACAAATCGTTGTACGATTTTTACCGAAAGCCGAGTTGCCTATACTCCTATGAAATAATCTACAGTTATAATCTTAAATTTCTTTCTTTTTACCAGAGTTTAACTGAATTAAGGTTTAAATCTTGGCGAACTATGAGACCACAACCACAGGTCAAGTGCCTTTGGAAGTTTTACAAATGTCACGTTTCGTCCGGGGATTTTAGAGCTCTAACAACTATAATTGTATTTGACGTGTCGATTAAAAGACATGGGTGATGTTATTTTGTATTTGCTTTGAAACCAAGTACGAACAGTGTACAACAAAACGCTGCCATTCTGTGTGCTTCAACTGCACTCCATCAAGATTGGAAAACGCGTTTCGGTTTGTTCAATAATTATTATAATTTATATTCATGTAAAACTTAGTGATTGGCTTTTACGTTATTGTGGTGTGATATCATTCATTTGGTGAAATAACACTATTTTGCTATATAAAACTCGCGAATGAAGAACAAGCCAAAAATGTTTGTTGCTATTTGCTCGAGACATTGATAAAAATTTTTGTTTTTTCCTAACTGTTTTACTCAAATGTTTAAGACAGAATTTGAAAATTGTCACTTGTTTTATACCAATGGAGCTTTCATCTCTAGTATCCTTCAGGCGGAATTTCTGCATTTCTTCAAAATTTTGTAAGTAACTTTCGTATTTTCAGTTCTGTTTTTATGAAATATTTTGTAATGAAAGCGAAAAGGAATTTTATTTTCAACGTCCTTTTTTTTTTTTTTTATCTTAACTTTGGTTCAACGCCAATTGTCATAAATAAGAAATGACGTTAAAAAGAAGAGAAATGAAAGAGCAAATCTGCGGTGGGATTGCGTTTTTATCGCAAGCTTGTGGTCATACACGAGGGTTGACTAAATTAATACCTTCAGCAACACGTTTTCACCAGGCGTTTAATGCTGGAACTACTGCTAAAGCCTAATCTGTGTTGCGGTTCAGGCTAAGATCCGCAAAGGGCACCATACAATACCGGGGGACTTGCATTTAGTATAAATTCATTTGAGAGTGTCAACAATTTGAGTGAGAGCTTTTGAAATTCCTGACTTCGTTTCATTAACAATCAAATGTTACAACTGAACTATTTCTAGAAATACTTTAAAATCTCCAAAAAATTGGTATTCTCCTACCGGATAATTTGTTTAATGCGTCAAGCTCACTCAAATTTTTCTTTCATTTAGTTAACGATATCCTTGATTTCAATATTATGAGTATTGCCGAACTTCGTGTGATATCAAGACGTGCAAACGGAATAATTATTTCTCATAAAACGATATTCTAAAATGAAAGACGTCATCACTTGTTATTGTTCATACTCTTCAGCTAACATGATCAGAAGAATCCCTGTTATACTACAGCGGACACCCTAATCCTAATCGGGCTTGAAAGAGGCCAATATCATAGCTAAAGGACGCACTTCTTATTTTGAAATACTTGTATCCGTGTGTTTAAGTGTTTTTTTTATTAGATATGTTAATTACAACTTCGGGAATCATTTCTGTGGTTCTTCTCCTTGGGTAACTATATACTAGAACACTCGGATCGTGCTATCATTTCCATATATAAAGCCTGGTTTAGTTCGGACTCCAACTAATAATGCGGCATTAAGCAGAAATCGTCCAGTCGTGAAAGGTATATTTTGTATTCTTTTTAACCGCTTGCTTGTTGTTATTGTATTTAAGAAAATAATTGACTTCTTTCGATGCAGCTTATATCGTCTGTGGTACACATTCTGCCAATTTTGAAAGTCTTCACTCGATAAGTAATACTGGTCAACCAATACAACGGGCAATCAGAAATTATTTTTAACATATTTTCAAAGTTTGCCATGTTTTACATAACAGTTTTATCTACAACAGAAACAAAACCTCCCTAGTTTTCTTTATTGATGTCTCATTCTGTTTCCGTATAGTAGCCGGGATATATTAGCTTTAAATTTAGTGCTTAGAATAAAGCTTTCAGGTGATGCATCACCGATTATCGAGACTGAGTTTGTACCGCTGTGTAAACAATGACGTTATGAATGACCGTCGGAATGACAATCACCAGTATCGTAGAGGCCACTGGTTCAGTAAAATCCTCTTGAATCCTGAAAGTTTCTTTTTTTTTAGCCTTCAAAGTTCTCTTTCGAAACGGTTTATGTTGAGAATAAGACCAGTAATGTAACGTTTGCACAAAATGCTAATCTCTAGCTATTTTCTACTTTTGTTTTGAAATTAATTTTTTAAATACAATATATAGCTTTTATTTTTTTGTCAAAAATACTATTTTGCTGAAAATATGATGAGCTTAACCTTGGTCAATTCGTAAATAATAATTGGTTTTTAATAAAGTTTTTAACGTCAAGTGTTCTTGATTTTTGCGTCATCATTGCTAATTACAATATCTTCAACGGCAGCATTTTAAAATGTAGGTACACGAAGTTAGCTTTACGCAATTTAACTTCATAATAAAATCCTAGGGGTAGTGAGATGTTTTGAGACTTTTCAGTCTTCATACTACTGTGATAAACTTTACGAGTGTTCTTGTAAAACAACTAAAAAAGTTCATCATTTTATGTTAAATCATTCAGTTGCGAAATAGCTCGTTCCCCCATCCAAAAACTTACTTCAGTACAAAATCCACAACACTTCCCCTCCCGCCCACCCCCACTGCATAGATTGTCCGCTTTGCTGCATCAAAGCAGTTTGTGCATCGAATACCTGAACCAAGTAGTAGTCTAAGATGGCTGAGTGTATTGTGGCCCTGTTCTCCGTTGATCAGTGATCGATTTTGACACTTTTGTAGCTACCACAGAAGGCTTTTTATTTCTGGAAAAATCTTTCTGTTTTTGGGTGACGTAAATGTGTTTGACCAACGCATGTCACAGCAAGATTAGGGAAAATTCTGAGTCTACTTTGATTTGTTTACTGAGGCTAAGTTTAATGACGAATCTAAATCGGATTTGCTTAAGAGCTATGAAAGAAAATGAAAGTGTTATATGGAAAAAACGTTTATTGCAGAAATAGATCACAGATGTTGCTGAACATTGGATGCAATTAAACGTTTAAACAAAAAAATTGCTATCATGATTGCACATATTCAGCTATATTGCCCGGCTAGCCGGTATACTGGCAAATAAAAACATCTTTCGGTTTACTATTAGCAGCGTCTCAGTCCACACGGAAAATAAATTCGCTGTAAGAAAAAGTTAATATAACAATATTGTAAGAATAGTGGAGATTAACAAAGCTAATAAGTTGAGCTGTTGAATCCAATTAAATAAACATTCACTTTAAAATGCTAAGTTATATTAGTAGTATTGAAATTATCTGTTGTTTTGTGTCACAAATCTTATAATTTTGCCGTGAGTATTCAAGATCCCAATACTATCAAAATAAATATCTTAACGTGGAAATAACGTCAAAATGAACTTTCACTCTAGTGTTTAAGCTTCGTCATGAAATGACCAAAGCTACAGCAGTTTCCTGCTTGCACCGTTGCAGCTAACGTAAATATTCCGCTTCCTTTTGTCTACTTCTTGATTTCTAAAAATCACTTCTTTCGATTTTAATGTGTTGTACTTGAGTGCAGTTGTAACTCATTTGCATATGTATTGTAATTTTAATTAGCGCTCATTTGGAATACGAGCAACACACGCTTTTTTCCTATAAGAACAAATTTTATATAAGAACAGCCAGGCTGAGATTTGCCCAAAAATTAATAACAAATAAAAACAATCATAAGGCTGAAATTTTGATTAGAGAATTTTTAGAGTTCTATTTAATTCTTGCACGCAGATCGAGATGTAGACGTTCATAATAACATTTCTAACCGCTTTTTTATTTTTTAAAAGAAGCCGGAAATGGTAACAAAAACTTTAAAGCTTCTACGCGTTGTATAATTTACGATACTATATGATTAAACGTTTTGATTGGAATCTGTTCAGTTTTGCAACAATGTTATGATATAACTACTCCACTGCGGCAAATTAAGTGCTGTTTGGAAATATCAGGATATAAGAATAATTTGAGGCTGAAATCGCGAAAAAGTTAAGAACAACCCAGCCTCAGCCAAAAGTTATTGGTTCTTATAAAAAAGCTTGTACGTGAGTTTCATTAGAGAGTGGTTTCGTTTGGACGTATTTTGGAATGCTCTTTTAGTCACCGTGCGTAGATATCAGAATAACCTGAATTGCGAGAATATTTGGCGTCACAACATAAATCTAGATAACAATCTCAATAAAAATGGCGTTCATGACGCTCAATGTTTTATAGTTCTTGGATTATTAGAAATCATGTAACTCAGAATTAGCAGGAAAATTTTAGACTGTATCATGGTTTTAAAATTAAGGACAATACCCAAATGATCTGTCCTTCACTTATTAAAAAGAACTTCAGCTGTCCCACAATATTTAAAATCTCAAATAAAAGTTTCTTTGACTCGTGTTTACATCAGCAGCCCAAATTTGATAATTCTGTGTATAAAGTTCACGCCAGGAGATTTGTTTTGATCACTAAATTTCCTGTAGGCCACCGTCTTGACATGTGACTTATTTGCGTTGCAGTGCCAGTCTCTACTCTTGATAGAAACAATAGCAATGAGCGAGTGAGGTCTGGCACTGCAACGCAACAGGTCACAATTCAATATGGCGGCCCGCAGAAAAAACAATGATCAAAACAAATTGCTTGGCGTGCAGAATATACACACAATTATCAAATTTTAGCTGCTGATGTAGATACAAGACAAAGAAAACCTTTATTTGAGATAAATGTTGTTGGACAGCCGAGGTTCCCTTTAAGATATAGTAGTTCGTCCTTTTACCTTTACCAAATTTTGTAATAAAACTTATGTTGTTTCAAGTACAAACGGGCCTCCTGTGTTCGAGTCTGGGATTGTTGTGTTGTTAATGCAGCCTTTTTTGTTGTTAGATCGAGTGAACTGATAAATGCTTTTTTCCATCCAGGTTCAAAGTGAAAACTGTTTGAGTTCAGGATACTCAACAGAAGAAGAGGCAACAAATCCAAAACAAAGCAAAGTTCCGGTTTTACCGGATATGTCCGGGTTTTATTACGCCACACATCATCGTGACGGGCCCAGACCTCGAGGGAGACCTCCATTTAGCCACAAGACAGCAAAATCATTTAGTGAACGACGTGGCCAAAGGAGTGTTGGACGAGCTTCAGGCCGCCCCTCGACTATACGTAACCGCGAACCTCACGAGGAGCACGGGTACGACTCAGAGGAGAAAAACTTTTCCCAACATTACCGGCACGGCGAAATGCCGCGTCAAGGACGTTACGGATCACCAAATCGTCTTAGCAAACGCACTGAGGAAGGGGAACCAGAAAAAGTTTCCACTGCCTCAAGAAATTCTCCATTAAAAACGTCTGTTTCAAGCGAGGAAATAAATGCAGCGGTAAAACTTAACAAGATGCAACGACGAGATACGCCAAGGGAAAAACAAAGACTAACTCAAGACTTAGCACGGCAAAAGAGGCTTTTAAGTGAGGATATTGCACGAGCTGAACTATTGCATAGGGAGCAACTGAGTAATAAATTGGACAAAAATGAAAGGAAGGAACAAACTAGAGATTTTGAAGAACTTAATGATCTCTCCAGGGAGGATTTACAATTTGTGCCTCAAATTTACGACGATACAAGAATGGATAAAATTGCCACAATGTATGAGAAAGTTTACGGAAATTTATCGCCCGATATATCGGATCATTCCCAGTTCGATGAAATGCTGACGGATGTGCCAAAGAAGGATACAAATTTAACTTATGATCAGGAAAGGAAGTCTTCGTTTGGAAAATATAAAGTTGCAAATGAAAATATACAAGAAATGAAAAATATTGAGTTTGTAAATGAAGCTAAAGTTGAAGTTCGAGGTACAAATTGCCTCGCTCAGGAAAATTTAAATGGGGTTTTGGAGACGAATGGAACTCAAAAACTGGAACCTTTGAAATTTGAAAACGTAACGGACGACGAGTTAATTCCTAGTGATAATGACAGTGGTGAAAAAACAGTGAATTGTTTAACATTTGGCACAGTTAACGGAGATATTATGGACCATTCTAAATGCAGTATAAATGATGATGGGGATCTTTTGCATTTACTCAATAAACCACAATTAAGTCACAATGAAAGGACAAGCAGCATTGAATCTGAGTCTGTTCAAACTGCTAATAATGATCCAGATCTAAATCAGGAAGCTAATCTTGAGCAAATTGACTGTGTGAATTGTGAATGTGTCAACAATGAAAACGAGAAGGAGGAAAATACGTGCTTTGTTAAAAACGATGAAATTGGCTTTCTTTCTCAATCAGACAATAATCCAGATCACAGCAACCTCCAAGCTGTTTCCAAACTGAAACAGTTACTGGAAGAACCCGACATGCAATGCGAACATTCTAGCAAGCATTGCGATGAATCTCTCGAGACTGGGACTGAGTCTAATGGACAGAATGACGTCAACAAAATCTCCGCTTCTTCGATTGCACAAGTTGAAAATGATAAAGATAATGGAAAACTAAAACAATTTACTGGAGTTGAAAACAGTAATTCGGAAAATGCAACGGTCTGCCCCGTTGCGATACAAGAGCAGAAGAATTGTGTGCGCAAGGAAGAAATCTCTGCTGATGGCCGACGTGGGGAAGCAGAGACTGATCAGTCCAATAACGAAGGAATGTCAGATGCAGAAGAATTAAGTGACTCTGATGTTTACCCTGCACCTCAACGTGGGAAAGTGAAGAAGCGAAGAAAAAGGAAACATAAAACTTCTAAACAGCATACAAATTCAACGGTAAAATGTTCTAGCACCTGCTCCACCTTAAAGGGAAAATCAAAAAGTGGTCGGACTGGTGGAAGAGGGAAAAAATCAAATAAAAAACCTAAATCCATTCAAGAATCGGACAGTGACGATGCATTTAGTTTTCTCGCGAGTCCTAAGAACAGAGAAGACCACGCTGTTGTAGATCGGGACCATGAGGAAACAGCTCCCTATCAAGGTCATATGGTGAAGGAAGACTCTTCCTCAGATCCCCCGCCTGTTTTATTTGAAGATAGTGCTCACATCAACGAGACATTTGAAACAATAGACAACATATGCGAAAATTCCAAAAACGAATCTGAAAAACAGTCGTCTGTCGAAACTAGTGTTGTAGATAATGAGGAACAAATTGAACTTTTAAAAGAGTCTGACAAAAGCATTAAGACTAATGAAGTACCGTCATTAACGAAAAGTGATCATAACAATTCGGTAGGAGAAGCTGATGAAAATAGCCAAGAAATTCTTAGTCTAACCAGTGCTGAAAGACAACTGTTTGAAGAGCAGGAGAGAAAAGAAAAAGTAAAGAAAGAGAAACGCTATGCAGCTCGGCAAAAAAGGAGAAATGAAGAACAAAAGGATAATGAAAGGTCTACTCCACCTCATTTAGTGAGTCAAAACCGCTTTGCTAGAGACTTGCCTCGCCATAACTGGCTTGTAGAACGGTTATTGCAACAAAAACAATTATGTGAAGATATCTTGAACGACGAGTCAACAGCGGCAGTAAACGACGGGCCTGTTGATTGCGAAGGTGAAGATCTCAACACCAATGAGGATAGCAAAGAAGACAATGATAATTTTGAGCTTTCAGAGAGTAATATCGGTTCTCCGAAACCTGTCCCAGAAAAGCAGTTGGAAGCTGAATCAAGTGATGATGACTCTAGCTCACCAAAAGATGAGTTTCAATCTGAACTCCATCGCAGCTTCTTGCGACGGAGATATCCAACTAAAGTTCCTCGAGGGCCTCCGAAACTTAAGCCTGCTACTCCCGAGTGTAATAAGAATTCCGTATCGGGACCTCAACATTTAAACTCTCTTAAACATAAACTTTTATCGCCAAAGGAAAATCCTATTATGGAACCAATACCAAAGTTAAGAAAAATTAGTGAAGATTGCGATAAGAGCGATTCTTCGGCAGAAACCATAAAAATTGAAACACAACTTGACTTGGACGCTATTCAGCCGCAGAATATGGAAAAATTAGAGGAACCCAGAACAAAAGAAGACGATTATCAGGAAAAAGATATTACTCCAATTGAAGTCCTAAACTCTGATGATGAGAAAGAGAAAAAAAACGATTGTAGCGAATCTAAAGAGTATAATGCGACGGAACCTTCAAACGAAGAAGGGAAAATCGAGAGTAATGTTGATAAGACAGACTCAAACGAGAACCTTTCACTGCCAGCTGGGAGGGAGTCGTTTAACCTTTCCTCACCAAAAAAGCCTGTTGCTCAAAAAGTAGTCAATTCTGTCCCACCGACGATTCTCAGTACTAAATCAAAAGATGTACAAAGCTCAATGGATAAATTAAGTTCTTCAATGCACATGTCTCCGCACCACAGAGCAGCCATACTTATCCCTTTAATGCCAATGCATGAAGGGGGCCTCCCAATGACTCCCAGCATGGGTCCACCATCACCACACATGAAAGGTTACCCTCCAAGGACGTTTGCTCCGCATTTAATTAGCCACAGCTCTTCAACTCTTCAACCTCCTGGGCTATTTCAGAGTCCTCATTCACCTAGTGGTCGATACGCAGGCAATGCTTGTATGCATCACATGCACGGAGGACCCAAGGGAGGCATTTCGTGCAAACGTGATGTCAACTGTCCATTCCACGGTAGTACACCAAGAGGAATGCATTCAGGAATCCTTGGCATCCCTTCCCATCGCTCACCTGTACCAGCTTTTAGCCAACATTCTCATATTTCTGACCACATGCCACCCATGTTTTCCAGCGAACACCGCGAGGGTGAAAAACATCCGTGTACTCACCCCGACTGCAAACCTTGCCAGGCTGATAAAGAGTCCCCTAGTTTGAAGTTTAGAGAAAAAGAACTTGAAAGCTCTGCAAAGATTTCTCCTCAAATCCCAAAGGTGGTAAAGCCAATTGCCCATGTACCAGGGAAACGCCCCCCTTTGATGTTGTCGCACCTTCAACAACCATTGCACTCGTCGCGGCACCCGCCAAGCGTTGAGGGTTATAATGGTGAGAAAGATAGACGACCACCGCCCGGACTAGATTCCTTGTTGTCTAGAAACCAAGAAAAAACATCAGATAAACCTGTTAGAGACAGTATTCCCCCTGGTTTCCAGCATTTGTCAGAAAAACGCTCTTTCAATCATCCGTTGACACTTTCAGAGCTCAATCGGAGGCGCGAAGAAGAAGCAATCTTGAAAGCTAGAATAGGTGAGCACGGTTCTGAGTACCTTCAGCGACCAGGCAATTTTGCAGTACCCAGGCTTTCATCTCCTCCAAGGTTGTCCTCCAAATCATCTAGTATCTTTTCGCCAAGGGATACTGCAACGTTGATATCAAACCAAAGTCCTCCATTGAAAGACGCTGAAACGTTAAGACGGTTTGGAAGGGAGCGTGAACGTGCTATGTTATTACCGGAACATTTGAAAAACGGGCCTCCACGGCTTCGTTCAGTGGACGTCCCGAAGGATATGTCTGATTTGAGATTAATTGCAGATAGACAACGAAGAGAAGATGTCGCTCTTAGAGACAATATTCTTTCTAAGGAGAGACCAATGTTACTCCGGCAGATGAGAGGGAAAGAAACCACTAGTCCTGAAGTAAAACGACTTGCTGAGAAGGCAAAAAGTCCACGTTTATCTTCAGAACAAGTCAGGGAAGACTCTCGTAATTTGGAAGTCCCTCATTCGCGTCTACATCCAGTCCACGAAAACAATGGCGTTTTCTCTTTGACTAACGCTGCACATTCCTTTGGCGAATTTCATAAGAATATTGAGGAAGCCCGAGCGAATATCGTAAGGGACGAAAAACAAAGTTTTCAAGTTTTACGAAATCCGGAGATAGGACCATCTCACAGAAACTATGTGCAAACGGACAAAAACATAGGAATAAATGAATTTGAAAGACGGCAGCGAGTTGAACTCTTACATTCCAAAGAACAAGACAAGAAGGAGCTTACGGACAAAGAACGACAGAATCGTTCGCCATCAGCCGAAAGGGAAAGGCAAGGAGAACGTTTGAGTGAGCGAGACAAATCTCCTTTTAGGCTTGCGAACATATCACCACCATCGCTCCGAAAAGATACGTTTAACGACAAAATGATAGCCATGGATCCTCGTGGCCGCTCTCACCATCGTTTTGTGCCACGGGGACTCTCCTTACAGGAGCTACAGATACATCGACGGCGCGAAGAACTGCGAAGTGTGGAGCCATCGCACCGGGAGTTGCTCAGTAGGATGGCTATGTCTTCTAGGGCAGCTGTTCCCCATCTTGTTAATCCTTTTCCAGAAAGAAAAGAAGGATTGTTTGAAGGTTCAGAACATCTCAGAATACCTTTAGGATTGCATCAAAGATCCCCACCACGTGGGATTTCTCGGGATTTTCCCCCCGCTCCTTCCTCTCGGCTGGCAGTTGAACGGCTAGCCGCAGCAGCTGCGCAGGCAAAGCCTGGACTTGTGTTGAACGAGAAAAACAAGGATGTCCCCCCACATCTGCGGGAGGTACGTTTTCTGGATTTTAAACCAAATTCTAGTTTTAACTTTATCAATGATACTCCTGATGTCGCCATATCGCTTTGTAATTTGCTGACTCGTTCTTAACTCTTACTACCAACAAAATATATAGCAGAGCTAAAATATCACACTTAATATACCAATAATTTTTATGTTTATATAATAACTGTCCCAATAAAGTTATAAAACAAAACACAGCAAAAAGATTTTTGAAAGTCGATGTCTGTTGATCGCCTATAAACATATTTCTCGACATTGATGCTGTTAAATGTGTGTGCAAATATTATCGTGATGGTCATTGATAGCCGTTAACCCAGAAAATGAAAGTGCATGGCTATACTCCACATTTGGGCAAATAATGCGCATAGCGTGCTTCTGTCAGCGTTCTAAGTCATTAACTAAGTGCAATGGCAATGCAAAATGAAAAACAGGTGCAGCATAATCGACAATTGTATGTATGCACATTGTATAAAAATGGTATCATCTCCTTTTTTAATTGTGCTTTTTGTGAATATATTAAAGATGAAATAATAATAACATTATAACATGGCAATAACATTGATATGCCTTAATGTTACAGCGTGATGCTGTTAGTGAGTTCATGTGTGCCAATCATTACTTGGCTAGGTAACCACGCGATGCAGTTCCAGTCTAGACCCAAAACTTTACCCTTGCTTACCATAAGAGTCTCCAGTAGCTCAGTGGTTAGAGCATCCGACTAGATCACGGAGGGTCGTTGGTTCAAATCTTATCGTGTACTCGGATTTTTTTCCGAGTTCTCCTTGTATTTATTATTGTGCTTTTTGTGAAGTTTTGTTATTCAACGGACCCTTTAGGCGTTTTTTTTTATCGTTCTTAGAAAATAAAAAAGATGTTGACTTTAATTTTTGTTTTCCCACAGGAAATGGAACGAGAACGAGAGAGGGAACGTCATAGACTAAGTCTTGAGCAGCTCGAGGCAAATCGCCGGTTATTGCACCAAGAACTTAAAGACAAAATGAACCCGTTGGTTTTTAGAAGCGAAGGACAGTCTAGGAGTCGAGAAAGAGAGCGAGAACTAGAAGTTCTTCGAACCAGAGAAAAACTGCTGTTGGAAAGAGAGCGCTTTTATGCTATGGAGCGCCTGGCAGACGAACGTAAAAGGAAGTTTAGCGGCGAGCAAGAATTTCAGTTGGGAATGACCGGTCGTCGGGTATCTCCTCCAAATGCTCGTTTATCAGTTGATCGTGAGGAACACGAGCGTCGGAAACGCCTCAAGCTTTCATCATGTTCACCTTCACCTACGTCTGGCATCTCTTCAAAACTCGCTGTGGCCCACTCACAGTTGCCAGTCAGTCGCACCAGTCCGGGAACTGATGCATTGCGTAAAGAGGAGGGCCCACCGCGAAGCAGTCCAAAAAGTCATGGATCTGTTCTACCACATATGAGAGAGGTACAGGAAAAAGACGACGCGGACGACCAAAGAATACGCCGTAACAGGGACTTAGAAACGATCCTAAACAGAGGAGCTACTGTTCATAATGGCCCCAACGTTCCTGGAGGACCCTTTTTTGACAGCCGCGAATCGATGTGGCTAAGGGATCGGGCAATTCGACTTAATCAAGAAGAAATTAATCGTAAAAGACCAATAAATCCTTCCGAAATCATGGCCGGATTTATGCCACCTAAAGGAGGAATAAGTCTTCCCCAAGGACACAAAGAACTAGGTCGAGCAGGCAAAAAGGATAACAACAGCTGCTCGGTTTGCAAAAGAGAAGCATCGTTTCTCTGTTCTGGTTGCCAATCATCGTGGTATTGTAGCCCGGAATGTCAGGTAAGCAATGCAAAAGTGCATAGCAACTTTTAATGAGTTCACCTTGTCTGAGCAGAAAGTGAAACGTGTTTCTAAAAATGCAAAAAATGTCGTATCTTATTTAGTTTGATGTTAGTAAAAATAACATACAAACTGCGGTTATAAACATAACGAGACAACGCATGTTGTAAAAACTTTCATTTATAAACTTGACGTTTCGTATGCATCAACATACATCTTCAGAAGTAACGGTTACCTAAACTACAATTAAATTTAAACAAGAAAACTAATACCAAATAAGGAAAGTAATGACAGTGGAAAAACAAATGAAAATAAACAGACTTAGTTAAATCTGCTGGAAAAAAATAAATATAAATGGCTAGTAGAGAAGTAGTTTCTCACTGCCAACATGGCTAGTAGAGAAGTAGTTTCTCACTGCCAACATTTCCAACTACGTCTCTACTAGCCATTTATATATATATTTTAAGTTAAAATGGCCGAAGAATAGGAATTTCTACGATTTAGTTTGATGTTTTAAGGCCTTTAGTTCTTCTTGAGATGCTCAGCTTTTTCATTGATTTGAAAAATCTCTCAAAAGCGAATAAAGCAAAGAAACATTTTGTTGTGGATAATCTAAACTGTAGCAAAATAAAAAAACACACACACACACAGAAGCCCGCTTTACAGCGTCAGTTGTACTTGAGCCCGGTACGTTGCGTTTCACAAGTTTGTGTGTACAGTTCAAAAGATTGGTAAAACACTGGTCTGTACATGGATCCCTTAAAACTTTCAGTCCTACTCAGTTATCAACATCCAGCTTCTCCTTACATAACACATACAAAATAAGACATTTGGTAATGAAAAAATGGAAATTGATCAAACAAAGCAAACTAGTGATGATTAAAAGTAAAGTTCTCTCAATGATGTTCAATGAACTGAAAAGTATGGGCTCAAGTTGGGAGAATTTAACAATACAACTGGTACTGAAAGGGTTCGTGCGTTTCCGAAAACGTTCTCCGCGTTAGTTGTACTCGAACTCGGTTGTGTTCTTTTAATGTTGACAGGGTTTTATAAAGTTATTATTCGAATGTAAGACATTAATTTAAAAGAACAAACCGCCCGCACTCAACTCTACGGTTTGTCTAGAACCTACACGCATGCGCACAACAACAAAAAAATGCAGGTCAGTCCTAAGAGGACGAAACAGCTGTCCACGGTTGCTCTTGTTACATGTAGTTACAGGGGTGTTTTCGGTTGTGCGCATGCATTTAGGTTCTGGCCCAACCGTGGAGTTGAGTACGGGTGGTTTTGTTATTTCAAAAGTTTTACATTGTTATTTGTAATTTTCATTAGCATTCCTTTCTTCCGCCATGATTACTACTTTACTACTACTCTTGTTCCTGTCATGTTTATCATTGGATTTGCTTGTGAAATGAAAGTTAAGGAATGGGGAAGAGACATTACATTCTTGTTCACTAATACTCGACTTTAGTTCGAATTAAACAGTGAAACTCGACTTTGGTTCATATAAAAAGGCGAAGCATCGAGTTATTTTGGGATTGTGTGTTTTGTAACCGAGTATTAATAGGACGCATGCGTAAATTCAAAACTGTTTATCCCAGAATAATCTTGAAGTAAATCAGCAAAACAAGTCTAATCATCAACCAGTCACCCTGCTTTTTAAGTTAACCCCCTCCCCAATCCTTGCTCTTCCTCTCTGTTGGCTTGGCTATATATGAACTTCTTAGTGTTGCCATAGACAGATAAAATGCAAACTTAACTCGGCCAAAGATAAACTGCATAGAGGTTCGGGCCTTTCCAAGGGAGTTCTCCTATATTGTTATGATGGCGTCGTCGAAATTTTTAGAGGTCAAAATCGGCAGTTTGACCTTCCATTTAACCACCTCTCTTTTTATCGTCAACACACTTCCATTCGTTACCAAGTAACTGAGCACCAGGACCAAT
>JAOBBB020218372.1:0-11561 GCA_025331005.2 Zoanthus gigantus | reverse complement strand
TTAGATATAATGTTGGGTTTGTCAACTGCTCGTCTGTGTTCATTAAAGCGGTCTTTAAGTCTACGTTTGGTTTCTCCGATGTACTGGAGGTTGCATTTAGTACATTGAACCATGTATACTATGTTATTAGTGTTGCATGTCATGTGATGTGTGATGTTTGAAATGATTATGATCATAATCATTTGAAACACCACACAAATTTAGCTTGGCCTGTCTGTGCCTTACCATGTGCTGTTTGTGGAGAAAGTGGTCTATGGCGTCCATGTGGAAAACGTTGTGTGGACAAAATTATACTGTTCATTCTTCGTAAGTTCAATTTTTTTAACTTTTCTTTCAAGTAAATCGTAATGTTTTTCAAACTGTCTTAACAAAGTCTTAGGGAGGTTTGTGCGACTGCGTATATCTTGTGTATCGTATGGCGATTCGGTAGTTTGTTGTCAACCTTCTCTGCTGGGATGAAGAACGGCCATGCTGTTACGTTATGCTGAATCAAAGAATATACGAACTAAGTAGTCAGTGTACTCAGCAGCCATCGAGCAACATGACTTTGGCTTGTGCTCATAAAATAAACCTACAGGGTCGTGTAGCTCGGCGGCCATTGTGCAAGAAAATAAATCTAACGAGTTGTTTATCTCGGCGGCCATTGTGCATCTTGAAGGAAATAGCTTCAAACAAACTTTTACATGTGAAACAATTAACTATTTGACCAATGCTGTTGCAATTGTTTATGTTAATGTGACATCCGTACCAAACTGCATGACCTGTCAACTAATATTAAGTTCGATATTGTATTGTTACTAAAGATTAATTAAAATTCTCCGCTGGAAATAAAATCCAATCAAAACATCGCAAGACATAGCTTCAAACAAGCTATCAGATATGAGACAATTTGCGATTTAAGATGATAACCATCTCTTACATTTTCTTCTATTTAATTAATCCACCAGTGTTCAAGTCACATGCTACAGACTTGCATTCTCAGTTCATATTATTTATTAATAGTTTATTTTTTCACTGTTTCAGCTGTTATATTTAAAATAATATCGTACAATTGAAGATATAAATTTGTTTATTACTGGAAAAAAAACTTGTTCTAGTTATTTCAAAGATTTGGAAATGTTTTTACGACCCTTCACTACTCCCCCATCTCGCAAAATACAATAGTCCGGTTTCAAGATTACTAACAAAATACTAAAGAAAAATCATTACACACTTACTTTCAGTCTCCATTAAATTTGGCTCAGCATTCATATGTTTAAGAACACACAACTGTAAATATTTATTGTTTATTGGATTAGAACAGGATTATGAAGGGGGTCCATACACAGGGTATAGCTTGGAGGTCCACTCTTTGTACTGCCATAATCCAGGAAATAACAGTGTCCTTACCCAATCTTTTGTCCAATCCTTTTGACCTAAAGTAGCGCTTTGTGTCAGCTCCTCTTAACTGTCTCGAACGCACTTCCTAATCTATTATTACTACTAGTAATACTTTAATACTTTTCACCACTATAGCTTTTCAACGTAATTTACAATTTTAAAAGCTATTCAATCATTAGCGGTGACATTGTGAAACGACAGACCTTTTGCACCGTTTAAATATTCTTTTACTTGCATTCAAATTTGCCCTTCAAGCCTCGTTTTGAGTAACATATTCTTTTGATTTCAAAGCTTGTGAGCGAGGCTTGACGGACAAATATGAATGTAAACAAAAATTTACACTGTGAAAAAGGTCTGTCTTTGGAGTTATTTACACAGTGTAAGTATTTGCGAGCGAGACACCTGAAAGATTCAGGCTTGAAGGTTACATCGATGCAGTTCTTTTATCAGCTGGGCTATGGAGCCGAAGCTGTTTGGAGCAGGTCACTTTAAGTGAGCCATTGATGGCACTCAAAAGTGTACAGCGGATATTGTGATAGAGTTTTACCCGCGGTTAATAGTGACTGCAATATCAAAGATTTTCGAGACTCTGTGCACAACTGTAGTAACTGCGAAAATGAAGTCTATAAAACATCTAGGCTTTAACGGGATTGGAGCCCGTAACCTCTGGTATACCTATTAAGTGCTATTACCAACCAAGCTAGCTGTTAAGCCATAGCTGTTAGGAGCAGGTCAGATTTTGTGGTTCCATTAATGCCACTCAAAGGTGTACAATGATTATTGTGATTGAGTTTGTACAAAATTTCTAACATTGACATTATAAGGATCTTATCATTTCGAAAGTCATTTTTTTAGCTTAAGTCAGCTAAGAGGCACTTGTTGCTCTGTGAAAAGGAAATAAAAAAGACAGAATTTTAAGCTATATTGTCCATTATTTAATACTGATAGTAAGAATCTTCGCTTATGGTTAAGATGGGTTGCTGTTTTAGTAAGTATACCGTGACATACAGACGGTACTAGCACATGAAGTGGATACCTTATAATGTAAATAGTTTTTTTTTCAGATGATAAAAACGAGACGGCTGGAGTAAGAAACAGAAGGTACTTTTTCTTCGACAGTTACTTGCTTCTTTGTAAATCATAAAATTTTAAGATTCAGAAGATTATTCTGCATGAATGTGTTTGTCATTGCCTCTAATTTGCAAATATTGCTTTTACAATTACCGTTATCATCATTGCATGAACCCGTTTTCAATAGCTTTGCATATCAAGTTAATTGAAAACGATGAAGATAAATACTGAAACAAAAAATGTTTGCACTTGAAAATACATTGTTGTCATCATTGTTAATATAGTCACCATCATCGTTATATTTATTGTCGTCACCATTGTCATCGTCATCATCAACATCATCACTTTCGTTTTGTTATCATCATCGTAATCATCACCATTCTCGGTTTCAACACCATCTTCATAAAAAACTAACATACGCAATAGGCAAAAGAAACAAGTGATTTTAGTTCAAAGTTTTTTTGTTCCTTGCTGCTTTGGAGGCTTAATAAAATAATTGTAACAAGAAGGGTTTTGCAGGGGGCTGAACAAGGAGAATAGACAACGGGGAGATAAAGAGGATGTCGATGCTGTACTTCATTATCATCAGGAAATGCAGGAGAAAATTGCAGATGAAATGGTTCGCATGGCACAGAGCCTCAAGCATACCTCACAAATGGCATCGAATATTATTAAAGAGGATAATAAGGTTTTATTTTTTTATTACATTTTGTCCTTTAGAACTATGTAATGTAGATTTTTTACTTGTTGGTATTAGATTCCTGAACGCCAAGCAGACCTTCTTAAACAATAATCATCTTCTAACCTGGGATTGATTGGATTCATTGATTACGACACTTTACTCAACCTTTCCCCTGCTGGCGACTAACCTGGAATGGGGTAGTGTCTTTGATATGGACATTTTACCCATTTTGTGCTTAACTACTATCGTAGCAGCCTCTTCTGGAGGATAACCAGAATGTATTGGTATCCTAACTTACGACACTTTACCCTATTTCTTCCTCTCTACTATTGTTACAGTTTCTGCTGGTGACTAACCTGGAATGGATTGGTGTCCTTGATATCGACATTTTACCCATTTTCTTTCTCATTGCTATGGCACCAGACTCTACTTTGGGCTAACCTTGGATGGATTGGTGTCCTTGATATCGACATTTTACCCATTTTCTTTCTCACTGCTATGGCACCAGACTCTACTTTGGGCTAACCTGGATGGATGGATACTATCCTTGTTTGCAACACGTTACCCGATTTTTTCCTTTCTGTTATGGCACTAGCTTCTGCTTTAGACTAATCTTGAATGGATTAGTTTCCGTGTTTATGACACTTTACCCGAGTTGTTCATTTTTATTTGGTACCTGCTTCTGCTGGGGACAAGCTGGTATTGATTAGAATTCTTCACTTGCTCCAGTCTACCCGACTCTATAAACGAGTAGCTCCCTATACCATAAGCTTACCTGTGATATACGTATAAAATAAAACAATCTTAACTCTCGTGTCACGAGTAGGTTTTAAAAAGACGGTTGAAGTGCACCGGCGAGTAGGTTGACACATGATTAAATCTATTCTTGGTTATAATGGTTTGTCGTGGTTATAAGTAAAGTAAAAATCTTGCTATTCTTAGGGTATGAAGAACATTCAAGCTAGTGTGCTTAAGTTTCAAAAATTGAACTTTTTTGTGCTTATTATATATGGAAACGTAATGAGTTCCAGATTGCTTATGTTGGGGAGACGCTGTTGCCGTAGTCAGCAGTATTGGATGTAAAATAGACCAATAAGTTCTGCCCAGACTATCGGAGTATTTCAAAAGAAGCCATTAGAGACTATCAGGACACGGATTATCAATTGTCATTAGCCATACACAAATTCCTAAATGTTTAGGAAGTTTTATTGATAACTACGTTTTCCCTTTTCAGAATTTAGATGCGGCAAGTCGGCTTGCTGATTCCAATTTGCAGAAGTTAAAGCGAGAGTCTGATAGAGTTGAGGAACTGAACGAGAGACCGTGCTCATTGTGGGTTTGGATAATGCTCCTGACTGTCTGTGTGGTTTTCATGATGATGATAACATTCATTAAGATGTTTCCCAAAAAATATTGATGGTAGAACTGCATGGTTAACAGGTTGACCTCAAGACATTATTTATGTTAATCCTCCTGCGTTAAATAGCGTGAGTTGCAACAAAAGAGAATTAGAAATTACAGATAAATAATAATTTGGGAATATGGGAAAATTTGGCTTTTGTCAAGAAAAGAGGGAATGAAAAAACTGTTACAAAGGATAAAATTTAAATATGAATAAGCGAGGACATCCCGGTCGGATAGGCAAAGGACTTAAGGAAATATAAAGATGACCAAAGCTAAGAGCAGAATGCTTGGCATAAGATAATAAGGACTAAAGCCTTCCTACCGCACTGAATAAAAATAATTTTTGCTTTTATAATGTTAGATAAAATTATTAGAACTGGTATGTATATCTATATATTTATAGATGCTTATCATTTCGTAGTTTCATGCTTGCATGCTAAAAGCGCTCGTAGCGGGTTTATGAATTTGAGTAGTTTGTTTGGCAGTGTTTGCTTTTAAAGTTCTCGAGAAAAGTGTGGTCTTTGCTTTCATAGCAGCCATATTAATGGCAATTTTTTTTCCCCTGAAGCACCTTTCTTTGGTTTTAAACATACACGACAGTGAGAGGTGTGTAATCTGGCTTGAAGGGCTGGCTCGCTGGAATAGAAATGTTATTCATGCCTGTTTCCAAGTTTGAAAAAGGGAAGAAATGCCTACACTGGTGTACTTTTTGACTATGAACCCAAATGGCAAATATCTCTTTTCATTTTTATTGCATATTTCTCCCTTATTTTTCTCTTTCAATGCAATGTAATGGTTTGAAAAATAATGCTATTTTAAACGATTCGTCATCGATGTGATTAAAGCCGGTTACTGAAAACCAA
Organism: Zoanthus gigantus; assembly: GCA_025331005.2. Taxonomy (NCBI): domain Eukaryota; kingdom Metazoa; phylum Cnidaria; class Anthozoa; order Zoantharia; family Zoanthidae; genus Zoanthus; species Zoanthus gigantus. The sequence goes on along the minus strand of JAOBBB020218372.1, from coordinate 6,161 downwards.
GCTAGTCCATGGCTAGTTTAATCAGCCTCTATAGGTAAAATTTTCATGTTCTTCCTCGACGAGTCTCCTTGTTGAAAAATTAACAAGCCAAGTTTTAGAGCAGTGGGCTAGACGAGGTTAATCTCTTAACACTTTTTTCGACATACAAGAGAGAATTGAATCGCCATGCCAAAACGTGATAAGGAAAGTTGTTTATCTCTGATGGGCTTCAACCCACATTGAAAAACACAGTTGTAGTTGTTCATAGAACATTAAAATGGCCGCTCTCAAACCAGCCATAGATTCATTTAAAGTTTACAAGCACAGAGTGACAGTTTGCCTGAAATGAATGCAGCTTCAAGTGTTAAATATCTTTACCAAAAAGAGCTTGTATCTAAACTCCGGGTTGGATTTTTTGTATTCAGTAGATGTTATCAAAAATAGTCGTAAATTGTCAATAAAAAGTTTCCAGATTCCAAATTCAGAAATGCTAGAACAACTGAACTGAGTTAAAACAGTTTCGGCCATCTTTGGTATTCCTTTTCTCTCCCCAAAAACGAACTTGTAGATAAATTTAGGGGAGGATTTTGTTGGATTCAGTCAATGTTTGCAATCAAAAATAGTCATAAATTGTCCATAAAAAGTTTCCCTAACAAACACAGAAATACTAGAACATCTGAACTAAGTTAATAAAATTACTTTGTTGATAAATTCCAGGTAGGATTTTGTTGGATTCAGTTAATGTTTGCAATCAAAAATAGTCATAAATTGTCCATAAAAAGTTTCCCTAACAAACACAGAAATGCTAGAACATCTGAACTGAGGTAACACCGTTTTCATTTTTAGTATTTCTTTTCTCTCCCCAAAAACGGACTTGTAGGTAAATCCCAGGTAGGGTTTTCTCGACATGGCTTTGGTGGCAGTCGGTACCATTCTCCCGCGGCAGCTATAAACCGCCAATCAAATGTTCTGTCGTAAGGACAATACCGATAGCTTGGCATCAGTAGGACTTCGGAAGGCATTGGTGGATCCCTTAATTTAAGACTAGCATCCCAAAACAATAGCATTTGTGTTGGATATGTTCCGTGTACCGCGATGTACTCCTTGCAAATGAAAGGGTTTCTTTGGAAACTATGAACAACTTTTGCTGGGGGATGGTGATGAATACGAAAGTCGTGGAATATCTCCACGTTTTTCTCGTCATTAAGCCAAATAGCAACTTGTTGATCACCAAAAGGGTGACAGAGTAACAAATCCTCTCGAGAAAGGAAACTTTGGATTAGAGCATTACTTAGCAACATCCAGCCATCATCCACCCTGGTTGCCTTGCGCTTGCAGTGCATATAACCTCGTACAAACTTAGACATCGGAAGCGGTGACAGTTCTTCTAGTAATCTCTCTACACACAAGTAGTAATCATCGTCCATTCGCAACAAGTAGAAAAAATCATAGTTCATTGTGGCCCATTTCAAAACTAATAATAATCGCATTCCGAACCAAAGGCCTTCCGACAATGGAAGAAACTCCATATCTTTGTTCAGCTCGTTTTCGCGTTCCAGCTGCTTCAAAGTATTAGGTCTTACGTACTTATCTGTAAAAAACTTACAGACTATACGTTTGTTTGTTCTGCATTTAGACATCCAAGTCTGACGGATTGCATTTCGACGTTGAGATCTTCCTGGTGCACTAACGACGGCGATGATTAAAAGAATTTTCGGATTCTCTGAAACAGGTGTTTGGAGACTCACCTTCGGTGTCCCAGTTTTCGTGGCTTGATATCCTCTGGCTTTTGTTGGGTTTTTGAAGTTTGATGTCATCCCGCTTTTTCTGTCCTCACGAAGGGAAGCATTTTGTGATTGTCGCTTAAGCAAGTAACTCACTTGACTTTCCGAGTTTCTCTCAATATCCGTTGTTTTGTTTTGTCTTAAATCACCGACATCTCTATAAACTGCGTTAGTTTCAGTTTTTTTCTTAAGTTTTTGAGTTGTACCATTAGAACCTCTTGTCAAAACCTGCTCGTGTATCGCGTGGCTTACAGCCCTAAAGCGTGCCTGATTTGTTGCAACAACTTCGTCTCCATTCTTTGGCAGGTGGAACCCCAGCCAATTGCGAACTTGAAAGTGTTCCATTTCTCTGTTCGTGTGTTTGTTTTCTTCGTATGTTGATGTTGACAAGAGCAAAAACCACATAATTGTTGAAAAAACAAGGCTTATTGCCAAATAGTTTAAAGACGATAGCCTCGGCTTCATTTTATTTCCAACTGCAAGATTAATTATCTGTAGCTGTTGCAGATGTAGATTTAGCAGAATTGTTTAGAATAATTATCATTGTTTTCTTTGCTTATTATTCGAGTTAGTAAATTTTTGAACAAACTCAAGTGGTTGCACTGCTGAGAAAGACCATATCTTGCCGTCCCTCTAATGTCAGCTCAGATCATGTTGCTAAATGAAAGTCAGTTTTAATCTCACGTAGTTTTGTGGCCGTACTGCATGACAGAATTGAAATTAAATTTGAGTTACCTTGGAAATATCTTAAACCTGTTTGTTATGCCAACTCGCCGACCAAACAGAGCTTGTCATATGTATGGACACTCCATATAAATTTGAAAATCTAGTCAAAGAAAGAAAATATTTCTCCGAAATTCGTTTGTCCAGGTCCATTCATTTCCTTCATTTGTTTAATTAGTGCGGTAGCGTAACTGTTTTGTAGACAGCATACTAATGCTCCCAACTTGTAACGTTTCATAAACACCATCCGTAAAACTTCCTGACTTTTGAGGAAAGCTTGAATGATTCAATATTCAAACTAAGGTATACAAGCTTTAAAAGTTTGTCAATCGAAAGGAAGCGATTTTTATGTTCTTATATTCGAGGTTAGCAGTTTATTGTTGGCACATTGATATCTAGCACAGTTTGGTTTCCTAGCAAGCAAATACAATTGCCAGAATTGGAATAATGCGATGAGTGTTCAGTTGGAAAACAGATTAATGTGAGACTAATTATTAAATTAATTAATCAGTGAGTTTCTTGTTTCGTTTGAGGGTAAAGAAGAGCTATATAATGCATGGTTTAACTGAGCTTTTTTCAAAATTAAAGAAACTGTCATGGAAAAACGTTTTTAATAAAAATCTAAACAGCCGTTAAAGAGTTTTTAAAACAACTTTCAGCTTTGAAATATTGCTTGTTTTACTTTCAGTATTCAAAACGTCTGTATTTTTTCTTAATGGCATTAAATTATGTTGTAACTTGGTTAAAACTGCAAGTAAATTTTTGTTATAGATTATGCAGTTACTCAGACGACTCGATAACGAATACTGATTTCTTTTTTAACTCATTCGTTGCGAAGCAATGCATGAGTAGATGGTATGATGAGCAAACCTGCTAGCAGGAAGTTAATGGTGCACTCGTTAATCAATACAAGTCGTTTCCGGTTACTGTACTACAGACTAGCTCCTTGGCCCCGTTGACTATTGTTCCTCTATCCCACTCATTTCCAAACTTTCTAGACTGCGAGCATTCCCTTTCTTTTCCTCATAATCAGTCGAATTTAGAAGTTCGAGCGGCGAAACCGCAAGAAAAGAATTAGTTTCAGCAGTTTCTATATAAACGGTTTCTCGTAGGTCCTTCATATATGGTACATTATGAGTTTATTACAGGGTTGGGGTTAGGGTTTATTTTATTGTATGCACCACCATAATGTACCATATATGAATGATCTACCCGGTTTTTGCTTGCAGTTTTGCCGCTCGAACTTTTAAGTTCGACTGATGATGAGGAAAAGAAAGGGACTGCAAGCAGTTTACAAAGTTATTTGATCTTCTGTGGTATAACAAAAATTTTGTTGAAGGAGAAGTGAATATTCGTCGAGACAACACAGGACAAATCTAATGCAGGTACATGTTTTCTAATCTTATAGTTATGTAGCGCAGTGTTGGCGGTAAAGAGTTCATCAGTAACGACATTTTCAAAATTTTATAAGACTTTAACAAAGATGTAGGAAATGATTTTACAACAAACACTAACGATAAAAACTGACGTTTCGACAACATCAAGTTGTCATTATCATACAGACTAGGACGGTGAAGCGAAAAATGTAAAGTACAATTATAATCTATGAACATAATTACAAAAAGCAAAACAAAAGCATGCTATGTTGGGTTTACCCAGCGCCACCTACACCAAAGAATTGAAGAGCACAAAAGACCGTCATCTTCTATTGGAAAGCACGTTATCTCTCATTCTGGAAAAAAAAAAGAAATCTTAAACACTGATCATTTCATAATTCTAAAACGCTGCCATTCTAAGTTTGACTGTTTATTGCATGAGATGCTCTTTCTCAGGAATTTAAAACCACCTCTTAAAGTTCAATCTGACTCCATAAAAGTTAAATTGTTTATCTGACTTTGGTTTGACTATTATATTGTTTTATTTTCTTTTGTTTGCTTTTCCTTTGTTTGTTTTCTTTTGTTTTACTTTTTATAATTATGTACATAGATTATAGTTTTCCTTTATATTTTTCACTTCACCGTCCTAGTCTGTATGATAATGACAACTTGATGTTGTCGAAACGTCAGTTTTTATCGTTAGTGTTTGCTGTAAAATCATTTCCTACATCCTTATTAAAATCTTAAGTACATTAATTAACAAATAAAGAAGCCCAGCCCGTGTATAAGACTGTGATAAAATACGACGGGCGGACGAGAGAAATGTAGAAAACATGAGCCGCATATATTACAGATGGCCTCAACAGAATTCTTGTCCCGCAGCCATGATACCGTAGTTGCATAATTTTCGGTCTGAATGCTAGCAGCTATGAAAGTTGTTTCGGCCTTTTTCAGCCTCATTAGCAAGGCATAGCTAGCAAACAGGCTCAGCTTCCCAAACAATATAAGTAGTAATCACATGTCACAAGCATTGCTTTCAGTTTGACTACCACTTATGTTCTTTGGGAACTTGAGCCTGCATGCATGTTGGCCAGCTATGCCATCCTGATAAGGCCTAAGAATCAGCAGCTTATATGATCTTGGCAGAGACAGCTATCCCGCTAAGGGATAAGCCATGGCGCCTACTACACCGAAACAGCTGTCCATGCTGCTAGCAATTCAGGCTCACTATTTTCAATGGTAGATTTACGGGGTGCATGATGTCCAGGCTACCAACGTGACCATAGTGCATTCCATTTTAGTGGCTTCAACTGAGTTAGCTACTAGCACGTTTGTGCTGTCTATATTTGACATTTAACGTTAACGCAGAGAAGTTCAGCTATCCTGTTGTGGTACTTTATGCACTCCACAGTCGGTCATTCCACCTGTGGTGGTAAATACTTGCTCCTTGCTTTTTGTCCTTTACTTTGCTTCCTTATAGACACTACTTTACATTCTCTTGATTCCGGAGGATTTGCTAGGGACCAATTTTTTGTTTGTGAAGCAAACCCGGCGAACGTCAAAGAAGGAAGACCTTTGTCTTAACCGCGAGAATGAATATTACAGGTAACGTTTGGGGAATCCCTTGGCTGATCTCTTTTCGAGCTTTCTGCAGTTATGCTCTTCATCATTGCATACCATGCCTGGCATCTCTATACTGCCTAGTTTGTTATGGCGCTGGACAATAAAACCACCCCGGTGTCGCAACACCATGATCCACATTTAAAAACATGTCCCTACATTCACAAGATGTCGGCTTTACAGAATAAATCTTCAATTTTAATGGCAATAAAATTGCATTGCCAATGAAAATATTTTTGTTGGACATTATTGAATGTTTATGGGAAGTATCCATATACTAATTAGCCGGCACGTACAAAGAAGGAAATATTTGTTCCCCTAATAAGGTTTAGCAGTATTACTCCTTTCCATTAATCAAAGTTCCATCCATATTGAAAGTCTCCATTTCATTACTTGAAGTGACTGGTGCACCATAATCTTCCATGCTTCTTTCTCTCTCCACGCTGTGACCATATGAATAGGTGAAGTACAAAAGAAAACCTGGATGAAAAGAAAGTATTGAGATACGTTTTGAACTGAATTGGACTAATAATAAAAACTTTTTTCTAACAATTATTTGTTTCAAATTAATCTTAAGAGTTCAAGTAAAAGTGTTACGTTAACAACCAAAATGCTTAAAAAATATGTTTAGTACAAACGTCGAGTCACTGAGTCACTGAACAAAGGTGTACAGGCCCGT
>JAOBBB020218276.1:0-11562 GCA_025331005.2 Zoanthus gigantus | reverse complement strand
ATACATTGGCTCAAAAATAGTTAAATCAAGCGATGTAGCATAACTTACAGTAGAGGTGGCTTCGAAAATAGACATATAAAATCATGTAGGCCTACTGTCGCAGCCTTAAAACTAGTTTGAAGAAGCAGTAGCCACATGCAGTCCTCGACTGCCTATTTTTTATTACTGGAAAGGGCATTAGTTTCCGAGTTAATCTTTAATTTCAATTCCATTGTGTCAGTTTTAAAACGTTTTTAACGTTAAAATTTTTAAGCGTTAAATTTCGCCGCTAAAAGGACAAATGAACAAGCATACAGTGCAAAAACAAATATATGTTAACCTTAAATAAAAGCTTATTGTTTCAAAAGTTTTAATACTGGTTACGAAGATTTTTTAAAATTACACACTATTTCAGAAACGAAAACATGACACTTTTTACTAATCTCTTATTATTGAAAAACATCCTTTCAATGTTATCTATTAAAAGTCATTAATGCTTGTCCAAACAGTCATTTTTATTTTTTATTTGTTTTGTTGAATGAAAGTGAGATCATTTTAGCGTGCATGTCTACTGGTTATATCTTGGTTTCATTAAGCGAAGTTTTTGAAATTGTTTTTTTAAATATGGAATCAAATAAGCTGTAAATTTGGCATGCTGTGGTGCAACAATGATTAAAAAGAAATTAACTCTGAAGAAAGCAATTGGAAATGAATCAAGAATCAAGGAAAATAGATTTTTTTATGATTTTAAAACCAACTTGTTATTGCGACGAAACCGAAAAAAAAAGTCGGGAAAACTAAACGATAAATTGCTTTTTTATGAAAGTAACTCTAATGTAACAATATACAAACATTCTTTCAATAATTTATTTTCTATCGAAATTTTGAAAACTTACTTAAAAAGAAAATGTGGTTGAAATTTATTTTAATCGTTTATTGACATCAGAGGATTTGTGAATTCTTACGAGTGGCATGAAATTCTACAGTTTAAAGTGTTTTACCTTCTTGTTACCTGTTGCCCTAAATTAATTAACGGACGTGAAACCCATTCTAAAATTATCAAGTGTAATTGTAACAAAACAAATTTTGATAAAAAAAAAAGACAATTGTAAGTTGTTTGAAAAACAAAGAATAAGTTCCCAGAAAAAAAATTAAAATGTGTTTCAAATGAAACTTGAGTAATAGGGCGCCAAAAACTGGCTTGCGCATAAAAAAGAAAATGAGCTGCGCATGCGCATGAAAATCTAACCCGCGCCTGCGCATGAAAAATTGACCTTCGCCTGCGCATATCAAAATGACCTGCGCTTGCGCTTACTAAAGTGACTTGCGCCTGCGCATACCAAATTGAGCTGCGCCTGTGCATACCAAATATTCCTGTCATTTCGCATACCAAAATTTTTCTGTCATTGTGCATACCAAAAAATTCTGTCAATGCGCATAAGAAATCGTCGTGTTCCTTGCGGATACTTATTTACTTTTATATGTGTGTATATTCAGTTGAGCCTCGTTTTTCTTCATGAGGTATATTTTATTTACAATCGATACTTTGGGATTTATAGAAGTATTTGTCGTACTATATTGTTCTTCACTTTCAGCTTAGTTTAAGAACAAAATAAGACCTAATTTCACTTTCATTTGAATGTTGTATATCGTCCAGAAAATGAACAAAGACAAGACTAACAAAATCTTAAGATTTGCATGAAAATGAATAATCATAATAGTGAGAAGAGTTATTTCAATGCCACGGGAAGGAAAGCTTAATCCGAAAACTGAGAATTGTTCAGATTTTTTGTGTGCACGTTATACCGCAGTAAAAACCAAATGTTGAGCGAACTGTGCTTTCGTTACGTGTCAAAACACTTCGTAACCCTTAAAGTGTTAATCATATCTATAAAAGCATCTTGTGTTTCATTTTGTTTTGCTAAGGAGCATATGAAAAAATAAGAACTTTTCCTGCCTTTTTTAACAGTTGCAAAAACATTTTAAAACAAAATCAAACAAAAATAACATTAAATTTTAGATTACATTTGGTTTTTTAAAAAACCCTAAGTTGTCCTTCGACTACTTTTTTTTTTTTTTAAAGACCGTTTAAAAAGCTTCAACGACAATTTAAAAAGCTTCTGACTAAACTAGACTGATTTATAATTGCTGTCATCCCCAGAGCTCAACTTTTAAAAGGAGCTGCCGGCTAAGAAGAGCGATAGGCTCTGGGGACCGGAACTTCCAAACTCGATTCGTTCCCAGTGCATCACGTTTAGTCTTTTAAGGCCTGGACATTTATGTATTCACCCGCCATCTTTGAAAGAAGAATATGGCTGTTTCAACAACGTCTTCACTTTCTGTGTTTCCAACCCCTCCGACGAAAGGTGAAATAACTTTGTGCGAATACAATGCCAGCTACGTTTCAGAAAATTTTAAGACAGCGGATCTTTCCAAATATATTCCAGCTACTCAGGTAATCGTTAATGTCGTAATTCTATTACTCTAAGTCTTTTTGACTATATTAGTATATATCCAGATTTTATCCTTAAAATACTATGTGCTGCAGTAATATCGAGACCTAGGCCTGGTCGTTCAAAAAGCCGATTAGTTTGTCTTAATGCATGTTTGAAATTATGATCCACGTTCCCGTTTCAATAAATTTATCCAAATAACCTGAGTTGGGCTGGAAATTTGAGGCTGACGCAGATCTTCCAAGCTTGGGAACTTTGCGTAAATGGTGAGATTTACTAATATGTGTTGTTTGAACTTAACAGTGTTATTTTTTTAAGCTTTTTTCTGCAAAATGTTACTTAATTGGTTTACATACACTACAGGGCTAGACTTTAGAATACCCCGACACTGTCGTTAATGAAATGGTGATTTATTCTGTGCATTCGTCGTTCTCTAAAAACAAATGCGCAGAATTATATTAACGACAGTGTCGGGGTATTCTAAAGTTGCTCCTCTCTAAAAACAAATGCGCAGAATTATATTAACGACAGTGTCGGGGTATTCTAAAGTTGCTCCATGTGTTCATAGCCCTATGAAATATATTTTATTTATTTAGTGATTCCATCAGTTTGAAATTAATTTCGCTTTTCTCGTCATACTACAGTAGGTATTTCTTAGCATGTTGTTACATAAATCATTTTTTTATAGCCCTATGAAAAATCATTTTCTTTGGCTATGAAACTATAGCAATTCCACACATATGTTAATTTAACAGCAAGTTCATAGCAAATTGTCATTGCCATTTTATAGGTTAGGCACTAGTAGTACAATCAAAAGAATGCACCAATCTGCATTTGTAAACAAATAAAACTCTCAGTCAGTGTTTATTTTTTAACTACATCCTAAAGCATTTATATGCTTTTTTTAATATTCTTGCTCTTAAATGTGCATACTTTAGTATGCTTATTAGCATTGCTTATTTATTAATAAATAACTTTCAAATACAGAGTTGTAACAGATGAATGGGTTTGGCTTATCTTTAAAACGAGTGTCATTTTGGATATGAAAAAGTACTGTAATTCTATTCCAATTTTATCAGTTATAGAAATAGCTTGTCAAAAGTCAACTCTATGGTTATTTGGTGAAGCACAAACATGTAAGACATTATCAAGGGGACTGGGGGCAAGAGGCTGGGAGTTGAAGGAGCGGGAAGTGGGAGTCCTATGATGGAGGGAGGTGGAATAATTGAATACAAAACATTAATTATTTTAATTTATATATAATAGTGTAATAGGTTGAATCATAATTATAAAGCAAAAGTAGAAAAGAATAAAACAATAACACTTTTAGTTTTTTAAGCTAGAATAAGATAACATCTGGTGGAAGAGAAGCTCACACGAATGTTAAAATTCTTAGCCAAGGATAAAATCTAGGACCTTGCATTAGAAAGCAAAAGTACCTACCACGCTGCCGTGAAATTGTTTGTAAAAAAGCAGACTAGTTATTACCTCCGCCAAGGAGGTTATGTTTTTGGCAGGATTTGTTTGTTTGTTTGTTTGTGGGTTTGTTTGTTAGCAACATAACTCAAAAACTTATGGACAAATTTTGACGAAATTTTTAGGAAATGCTGGAAATGGTACAAACAAGAACTGATTAAATTTTGGGGGTGATCTGGATAGCAGTCTGGATCCAGGAATTTTTTAATTTTTAAAGGATTCTTTAGCATTGCGAGATAGGGATATTTTCAACTTATCATGTATATATAATTCCATAATAAATAATGGGTCATTGGATTTTGTGAGAAAGTTAATTTGTTCTTCCTTGCGATATTGACAAACTGTCAGCTTACAGTTAAGCTAGCAAATTTATAATTTTTGTTTCCATAATTTCATGTCTACTTTTATTTTGTTCCCACAACACCGAATTGCCTCACGTTCAGTCACAAAACTTAGAACAATCAGAATTCTGACATCAGTGTGGCAGATTGATATATTATTCCACAATAGAATGTGTGTATGAAATAAATATAGGACTACATTGTTGCATGGGAATTACAATATGCTTAGCAGAGGTCATCCGATCTGCACTCTCGAAGTGCTTTTCTTTTTCAGACTGTACTGTATTTGACCTTGTAATTGTAAGGGGTTATAGTGTAAGCAAAGACTTAATATGTGACTTCTTGTGGGTTCTCAGTGTTCATCAGTATTTAATCAAAAGCAACATATAAGGTTGTTTTTACACTGGATTCTTCATCTAATTGAGTAGTTAATTAATCTTGTTAGTTATACTTAATGTTATAGGTGTAGAAACTCCGCAAAAATTTGCTGACATGGATGTCACAACATTTGTCGCTTATCATGCTTCTTGGTGGAAACTATTTACCTCGCAGACCCACAAAGAAAGACTTGAGGAAGCTGTGTTGAAGATGAAGAAACAAATAGAGCTTCTAAGCTGGTTGGAAAGCAAAAGTTTAGAGCATCTTTATTTACAGTTTGTTTCTCATGGCATTGTAAGCAAGGAAAATGTCTTGCAGAAACTTGATAGAGAAACATTTTTATCAATTATGGGCAATGAAGACACATATACAAATAAAGTATTTCATCTGCTAAGGAGTGAAGAAAACAGTCTGAACAAACTTTCAAACACAGACCAAAGATATGTAATATTGGCTCCACTTTTTGTCGGAGTTAGGGTTATTTGGTGGCTAATAGTATTTGTCGGTAAGAATTACAATATAATCTTTTCACAGAAATCTTGGTTCTTTAATGTTAAAGTTATAGCATATAGAATACAAAATAGGGGATAAATAGGGGGTGCAATGAATTGCGGGGCATATAGGGGAGTGAAGTTGCTAGAGCATGCAATGAAGATTGTAGAAAAGATGCTAGAGAGGAGATTGTAGCATAAGGTGAAAGTGGACGAGATGCAATTTGGTTTTATGCCAGGCCAAGGAACAATAGATGCAGTGTTCATTTTGCATGAGGAGGTTACAAGAGGAGTACTTTTAAAAACAAGGACAAGAAGTTGTATATGTGCTTCGATGACTTGGAGAAGGCATTTGACAGCGTCCCGAGGAAGGTATTGGAATGGGCAATGAGGAAGAGAGGTATACCAGAGGTAATGGGTTATCAGAGTGCTCAGTGATGAGTTTGTATGGAGGTGCAAAGACAAGAGTCAGAGTTGGGCTAGAGTTGTCCGAGGAGTTTGAGGTGAAAGTTGGTGTGCACTAATAATAAACGATAATGGATGACGATGAGCGCTAAGGTATGTCATTAGCATCCAAGCCAGCTTTAAGTTCTTAAAATATTTCCAAAAACACTCATTGACATGGCGTCTTATTTTACCTGCATGACAATGGAAAAGTCAGCCAACCAAAATCCTAACAAAAAAAGCTGTTAGCATCTTTTGGTTCAATAAATTTCAAGTCAAAAATGCTTTGTTTTGTTTTAAAAACGTTTTGACATATTTTATCTAAGAAACATTTTTTCCATAAACAAATAAGCAAAACTGAAGACGAACGCATTTCTAGACTCGCTGCTGACTGTCCATTTTATCATCAATATTATTATTGTCAAGATCGGCATCGCTTTTTTATAATCACTTAGAATACATCGGCGTCGTGAGGGTGGGGGTTGCTGGGTGCGTACGACCCACCTTTTGAATGTCAAGAAAAAGATAGCCTCCTTTAATTTTCAGAAAAAATAACATATTAGAATAACCTCATTCGAATTATTTTTTTCCTCCAAACTTTTATTCCGTATTTGACCGAGTAAGGACCCCCTTAGCTTGCTTGCGCCTTCGGCCATCGAAGACGCCATGCCTTTCAGTTGAACCCTCTCAAAAAAAATCCTGGTGACGCCTATGCAACAACGTTATCATAACCAATATTACCATCGTTATTGTTATTTTTATTTTTTTGTTACTCTGACCCACTAACCATGATCATCAAACACGTGCAGTCACCATTATTATTAACATGTTTATTTTCTATTGTTATTATTATTTTTTTTTTGTTTGCAGTAAAGCTGATATTTTTCATCATTGTGGTGATCGTATCATTGTGTTTAGCTTATTGTTTGGGGAAGAAAGTTAAGTGGGCGCATGAAAGACACGTGTACCAAAACCCGCCTGGACAGAGAAACAACACCCTTGTCATGCGCGTGTATCGTTTTCTGTGTTTTATCTTTGAGAATCTCCATCCTCGACGTTTGTTGACGTTTGCAAGCGAAATATTTGGGAACAATCTGGACCCAAGGAACTGTATAGTGGAATGGCGTTGGGTAAATCCTGAAGTGGTCGGCCAAACCATGACATTTTTTATTAAGGTAGATGTTAATGTGTTCTTAATGTATTATACACTGTTTTGTCTTCATCCTTATTGTTTTAACAATTTGATGAGCCGTTTTTCAACCTATCGAAAAACAATATTTTACAGACCACAAAATGTTTATTATGTTGTTTAAAAACAAAAAGACTAACCAAAAAGTTTTTGTTAAATGGAACAAAAATATTCTCAAAATAGTGTTTGCTAGATATTTTATTTATGTAACATAGAATTCTCGTTTTATAATAGTTTTTCAAAAAAGCATTTATAGAGTTCAACGGCAAAAGGCAATCGGGAGTCAATGTCACTTGACTTGTTCTTGGATCACGTGTAAACTGCAATGACACGAGTCACTGAAGCTTGAAGTCATGGGGGAAGCGTATATGTTCCTGTTTTTATCTACCTAATTTATACAATATTATTTCAAAACCACCTTTAAAATTAATTTTCGACAACAGCTCTTTGCAAATGCCGTGACCAGCGACATTCTAATATTTTTAAAAGTCTCTAGACTCTGCAGTCGAATTATTTTTAAACAGTAGCTTTTCGAAAGTGTCACGCTAGGCACTCAAGTAAATAATCCTGTGTCCGCGATTCAATTAAAATTGTTAGTGTTCGTCCAGATTCTGAAAAACTTGGAAAATAAGTATCGTTCTTAGAAGGTCTTGGAATACAAGCATTTTCATTGGTAACATATAATAATTATTTATGAAATATTTTCTTCACAAGTCACATTTTCAATTTTCTGGGGCTACAAATAAGATAAAGAAAAAAGATAGCAAAATTTTGTAACAGATGCTTGGACATTTATGCTGTGATCTTCAAATGAATGAGATTGCGGTCCTGTTTGGTCTTTTCTTTATTTCTATAAGTATTCCAGACCTTGGTTTTGTAAAATATGGTTCTGCAAAAAGCCTGGAATTCTTGTTAATCAAAAGTGTGCGAACCATGTTTTAAGAATCATTGCCGTAAGTAGCTTTAGGAGCTGAAGTTTCTAGTGCAAGACCATTCGTCGTGTCACACAAGACGGTGACATTCGTACTATTTTCGGAAGTAAAAGTATTTGTGTGTGGTTTAGACCAGCATGTGATGCAGAACAACACCTTGAAGTCACTCAATATTTTATTAATGAACAAACACCTAACATTGTCAAAACTACAAGTCAAATATAAAGGCTATTCTAAAATGAAATCTTGCCTTCAGGCGTGGATTTGACGAGTTAAAGCACACTTTTGATAGTTGCTCTCAATTATATCAATGTTGGAAACCATTCGGCATTACCACATTTATCTGCCGTTTGACTGTAAAGAAAAAGTTTACCAGTTTTCTTATACTCGCTAAAATTTTACGTTTTAAATAGTTAACATTGTAATATATTATTAATATATTAATTTAATATACACGATCATGTATGTGACGTGATATGTATGACGTTTGACTGATACTAAGACCTCGTGGTGGAGAGAGTTCGAAGAGATATATATAGAACAGTAGTAGCGAGCGAGATTGAATATTGATGAACACTAAAAACATGGCTGTTATTTTTTGTCAGTGTTTATAGCATTGTTGACGGGCTGACGCCCCAAAGTGTCTGCTTCCTACACTACTCTTACAGTTACAGCGATAATCACGGCATCTCAACTACATTTGTATTATCCAGCATGTTGGTTGACTGCTACGGAGCAATTTGTGGAAATAACAAAACATGTCTCTTGATTTAATAATTTGTAGGTTAATTTAGATGTTTGATTATTGCTAATGATTTACACTAAAGCCTGGCTGTCATATGATCGCGATGATCGTTGGAAAGCTGAAAATGTGTTACCCCAAAACAATTTAAATCCCTAAAAAATGGAACCAATGACAAAACACGTAATTAAACTGATACGCAGGGTTGAAAGTTATAGGCGGATATTTGTTTACATTTTCCCTTTATTAGCATATGTACGCCAGTTTTTTGAGTTTTTAAGTTCTAATATTAGAGGTTATACTGAAAAACTGAAGCACTGTATATTGAGAGTGTTTTGGAAAATAATGATAATTTAAACATTACTAATGATAATACAGTAATAAGGTTAACATTGTTCCTGTGATCTAACGGAGATTTTACAAAGATTGCATGGCTTATTAACTGTTTCACTCCCGAGCTGTTTCGAGTATTTTGAACCGCGATATCTTCACGGAAGTCAAGAGTGTTATATAATATAATGAAATAGAGATTTTACAGTGAATGTGTGGCTCATGAACGGTTTTTCCCCTGAGCTGTTTAGAGTATTTTGGAACCGCGTTATCTTGTTAGAAAGTGCTTGCATAGAGTCAAAAATTTCATCTTTTTGTTAGCTCGACAAGCTTTGAACTAATACCGTATTTATCTAAAGTTCTTGCTAATGAAGCTAATTGTAAACATTCACCTATCGGTGGCGTTTTTTACCATGCCGGCTTTCTTTAACTTTTGTCTCGTTTGGATACGTAATTTTTTTTCGTGAAAAAAGGCGTCAGACAGTTGCTACCACGCATATTAAAGACTACACAAGTTAATGTAAGTTTATAATCTCATCGCCGTGAGTAGTGTAAGGAGCCGACATTTCGAGCGCCAATTTATAATCTCCTTTGATTCCGACTGCACATGCCAGTTTTTTGCTTTAAAAAGGTATTTTTTGATTTTCCAGTTTTATCGACGGAACAGACTACGGTATACAATGAAAAAAGACGATCGTGTGAAGGTAGAAATTAGCTGTCAACAAACGCAACTGAGTTATTCCATGGAACAGAGCGGGAGTCACATGCTGAAAGTAACATTCACAGTACAACAAGCCGGACCTTATGTTATTGCTATATTGGTCACGGGGAAACACATCAGAGGAAGCCCTTTTAAGAAAACTTTTAATCCAGGTATTTAAAGGCTATTACCCCAAGGGCATGGTTGGCGCAGTTGATAGGCTCTCTGCCTTCCGACCACAAGGTCCCCAGTTCGATCCCGGCTCTGCCGATATTTGAATATTTGTACGACCTTCTTTTCCGCCTAAACTAACTCTGCTTTCCATCCTTCCGGGGTAGGTAAATGAGTACCAGCGTCCGCTGGGAGCTAATCTGCGATGGATTAGTGTCCCATCCAGGGGGAGTCAAAGACTCTCATCCGCTTAACACTACATAAACCGGAAGTAAGCGCTGGCTCCATGGGCCACTAGGCTCGTAAATGATTTAGCTCTTTAACCCCAAGTAAAAATAAAATATAAAGGATATATATGCTACTGATTCTTCAATCCCTTCAAGTAGTGCCTCGTATTCTTTGGCGTGACGGTGAACAGCTGGGTGTTCCCATCTTCTACCTTTTTTTTTTTCGATCCGTTAGTGCTTTAACCCATTCTTTCTCCTCACTGTTTAACATTTCTTAGTAGTTGTTCTCTATCACGTAAGTTTTGTAAATTATTTTTTTACGGTCATGAAGCGAAATCAAAATCCCTTGAGGAACCTCATGAATGAATATATGATTTAGAACAAAATTTTTGTATTGCACAAAATTAATTAGCTAGTAGTGTTCATGAAACAAATAAGTTAGAATATAAAAATATATCAATTTTCAGTGTTTAGTTCTTAGGAGCTATGTTGGAAGTAACATTTTGAGAAATGTTATCGATTACAGTTTCATCGAAAATAAAATATACGCACATCAAGTTGAGTGTGTATTTGTGTAAGAGAAGAAATGAAAGCACTGTTTTATCACGAATTCAACAACATGGTAATCCAACAATGTTAGATTTTGGCACCAGGACCCATAATTATCATCACGCGAGCAAAAATGCTGGATGAGGTTGGACGAAAAGGTTGAACAAAGTTAACCTTCATTCAACATCGTCCAACATGTTTAATCGTGCATGCTGTTCAAGCAGCTCAAACATTTAAGTTGGTTGATAGCTTGTTTGCAACAAATATTCACGGAATACCGTTTTAACAGTCAAAGATTAAATTCATTCTCAGCGCGCGTGTAAAATATCCTCCAACGATATCATTAATAATCCCTGCTGTCGCTTTTAAATTTATGCCCACCCATCCAATCATGAACTTGTTCGGCCAATTCTTTTTGGTACTAATTTATTGACTTCTAGGTCGTAAAAATTATAATTTTTAATCTTACAGGACCGATTGACCCGTCAAAATGTACGATATTAGAAAGTGTGTCTATGTTAGTAATTCAGACTGGAGTTTACCATCCTCTGACGGTTGAAGCAAAGGATAAATATGGAAATATCTGTGAATTAACCCGTCAAGACATCAGTAGCTATGACGTTAAAGCCAACAAAGTAAGTAGAATACTAACAACTATTGATGGCAGACTTAACCCGAATGTGCGGTAGTTTATTTTCTTTTCCGTATAAATGGCATTTCATTGAATTTTTTTGGGTACAGCCTCGAAGAGGCACGATGAAATAATCAAAGGCTGTAGCCATATGCAAATATTATGAGCCTATATTTTTTTAATCAGCAGCAACAAAACCATAAATTTGCACTTCAAAGAAATAGCAGTTCTTACGGCGTTTACGCCCTCCATTTTGGCACAAACTTTTCCAATCTTTATTTGAGCACACCAGCTGAAATATACGAGAAAACTTGGTTGTGGAATTACGAAGTGATGGAGTTTGTATAGAGTATGAAGTTAAAAGCTAACTCCTTTACGAGCCTAGTGCTCCATGGGGCCGGCGCTTATCTCCGGTTTCTGTAGTGTTAAGCGGATGAGAGTCTCTGACTCAGTCCCCTGGATGGGACACTAATCCATCGCAGGTTAGCTCCCAGCAGACGCTGGTACTCATTTACCTACCCCGGAAGGA
>JAOBBB020218191.1:0-11562 GCA_025331005.2 Zoanthus gigantus | reverse complement strand
ATTATAATATATATACTTTAAATTAGTTTCCTCACCCCATTGATTTTTTTTCGTTTATTTATCTACCATTCATTTACCACCCTGTTTATTTATTCACTTTTTCATCCGCTTATTAATACGCGCTCCCTAGCTCAGACTCACTACCACACTTACCACGTAATCATATGTTTAATTACATTAAATCTGAGCTTAATTGTAGAATTCTCCAAAACTGTCAGAATTTATTTCTGCCCATTCGCCGTTCATTAAAAACAAATGCGTTGTTAAATACAGAACAATAGTGACGGGAATTCTGCAGTTATTCCCAAATAACTCATTCACTTATTGTGACTTACACAACTCGATTAATTGTGAAAGAGAAGGTTCAGCGGCAATCAAACCTGAGGTCACTGCAATTCACGTAATCATAAAAGTTGTTAACTATTCAAGTGAAATGTAAACTGACTTGCTATCACCAACTGTGACTTCGCAGCTTAGCTAGTAAGAGCACTGCTTTTAAGTATTGCAGAGGTCCTGGGTTTGAATCCCAATGAAGCCTGGACCTTTTTCTGGTTCCTATTTTGTTCATAAAATTGCGTAATTGAACCGTAAATGACCTTGTTATAAAATTTTTAACTCACTAACTCGACTTCAGTACTCTGTAACTAACATTACAATATAGACAGGACCCTACGCGTGCTCTGATTGGTCAGAGTATAAAACAGAAAAAAAGTGTCTTATTGTTTTTCACTGCTCGCAGCGTGAAGAATTTTTCTTATAAAGCAAATGAAGAAGCTTAAGCCGTGTATTAAATTGATAGAAGATCTAGAAATGTAGAAAACACTGGCCTCCAGCTGAAGGTTTCTACATTTTCCTCATGATCTGAAATGCCCGTCGTGAGTTATCACAGTCTAATACACGCCTTAGGATTCTTTATTTGTTAAATAAGGAACTCTTAACTAACAGATGAATCGTTTCTTCACTGTTTATTACCGAGACAGTTTACTTACCTTCAGTGACCGTCTCCAACGGCTCTTGTACCTGGAAGGCCAAAATCTGCTCATCCTCCATTAACTGATAATATAACTTGGCTTCAACTTCCGTCAGCTCATCTTCACGGTGTCGCTGACGCCTCCAGAAGCTACGACGACCCACGATCTCTTCTTCAAGTAACGCAACCTTTAAACAACCCAATGTCATGTTAATATTATCATTGAGGTAAGGCTATTCAGTTTTTGAAAAACGTTTCTCTAATATCTTTGTAAATTTTACGGGAGAAAATTACGGTATAATATTTGCTTTAAAAATTAATGTTAAAATTTTTTTGGCTATAAAAGTTTAAAAATGTTTTAAAAAGTTTAAAAAGAAATTTTAACATTAATCTCAATAAACATTTCAGAAGTAGCTTAGAATTCAATTTACTACTATTGGAAAAAAGTAATATTTTTTGGTATTTCACTTTAAGTCATATGTAACTAGTGTATTACTGTATGGCAGACAGGGTATTAAAGATATAACAAAGAAATAAAAAAGAGAGTAAATGAAGAGATACTAAAACACTGCAGGATAGAGCAGGGGAGATCTGCAGACGAACAGCAAATGGGCAAGGAAACCATTAAGGTATGGATCATGTATAGGAGTAGCCAATTTGACAAAAAAAAAAAGAAATGTGTGGAAATATGATCAAAAGCGCAAATCTCCAATAGGAAAAACTTCAGTTGATGGAATGATGACTTACAGATCCAGGAGGGGGTCTCCTTTTGCGCTGCCGACTTGAAGACAGAGTCACCGGTTCCACAACACCATACTCTTTGTTGATCTTTACACCAACAATGGTGGACAACTGTTCTGTTATGGGGTCAACAGCCTTCTCTCCAATCATAATTGGCACCAGCCCTTCCCCCTGGGGATCTTCAATAGACCCACTCAGAGGAATAACGTTGTCCATATCATAATCTTTTTCAATACTCAAGATGGGCACGTCAAGGTCTGATCCTGATGAGTCTTTCATTGTTGTTCCAACCAGGATTGGTAGCAGTTGTCCAGTAGCTGAAAACTCGTACATACCTGGGCATCCCCCATTTTCATTTAAAAGTGAAGCTCGTTCCTCTCTTCGCATAATGTCATGGAGTAAGCGTAAGGTTTGTGTGATGACCTTTAAGCGGGCACGACTAAGATCTTTCTGAGCTGTCTCTAGCACACTCAACTCATGCCTGCAGCTAGACATGTTTGACCCAGTGACTTCTTCTTTCAGAGCCTATAACAACAAAGCAAGATATTGAAATACAAATTATCTATTTAAAATAGAACTGTAACAATAAACCCACCTGAAGTGCATCCACAACACGCGATTCATAATATAACTCTGCTACATCCAACACAGCTTGATAGCCAGCCCCCATAGGTTCCAGCTCTCGCTCCTCTCCATCATCAATGAGCCTTGCACTAGTGGATTTAAGAGGCCTTCCTGACAAAGGCTCAGTGAAAGGGTCACCAAGAAGGATAGGAAATTCATCCCCACGTTCACAGTCGCCTGGCACACCACCAACGGGAATCACGTTCCCATTCCTGGGATCAATTGTTACATTCAGTATTGGCACAGGCCGTCCGCTATTTGGATCCAGCATCATTGAACCTATTTCAATTGCAACTGGGAGGCCTGTGACAGGGTCGTCGTGGCAACCACCAATGGGATGAGCATTACCTTGTTCAAACAAAGCAAAATGTTTGTAAAGAATATGAATATATAAATATCAACATATTGAGAAACGACAAAAAAACATAGTAAATTCATTAGGAGTTCTCGTACCTGTCTCAGGATGAATGGTCATTCCAAGTATAGGCACAGGAAGACCTGTCCTACCACAGATCATTCTACCACCCAATCTCATGTCACTCTTTTTCTCTAGTGGTGTCAAGGATGTCTTCACAGGCAGACCAGTCTCTGGGTTAGTTGGATAAGGGACATATGGAATGAGGGGTTCTGCAGAGCCTGCGGCATCAGCATTCGTGCAGTCAGCGGTAACAACAAGTCTGGAGCCAAGAGGATCGTAGCCAACATTGCCTAAAGAAAAGAAAAACAAAGTTCACTTAAGAAATAAAACATGTTTTCCGTGCCTTCATAGCTCGAGACCCGAGACGCAGTCGAGGGTTTCACCTGCTCGAGAATTCTCACAAACTTTGCCGTGGTTTTCAACAGACTATGGAGGCACGGACAACATGTTTTATTTCTTTTATAAAATTATTATTTTCATTGTTAACAACAGAGAAAGACGATATACGAAGCGCGTACTGTATATTCTAACAACTCGGAGACAGTCGAACCACATGGTTCACGCCATTTCGTGCTTCATAGCGCTACGAAAACACACTTGTTGACCAATCAAAACGCACGTACTATCCAAATTATTTAATAAAAAACAATTTGTTTAAACAACAGCTTTAGCTCTTTCTCTTTCTCCTTCTTTAGGTATTTCTATTAAGATGGACGATTGCAAGAGCTATGTGTGTCACGCTAAAAACTCAATTGCAGGCCTAATACACTCTGGAAAGTTTTTTATTTAATAATTTTTGGAAGGTTTTTAAAACATTTTTGAAGTGACTCAGGGAATGACTTACCTACTCTCTGTTAAAATATTCTTCTCATCGCCATACGCAGTGTAAGAAGCTGAAGTTCCTAAATTCAGCCAACGCTCGAAACGTAAGTGTCTTAGACTAGTTACGGTAATAACAAAACATTTCAACCAAAATTTGCTTGAACTTAAAAAAATTATTATTGAACTAAAAACATTTTAAAAACTCCTCTTATGCTATATTCATTTGAGCCATAACTTGTAATGCTTCTAGTTTAATATTATGTTTCTTTTTCTATCCTGCTGTTGAAAAACAATTGGTTTTGAATAAACATTGACTTTGCAGAGCAAATCTCAGCACTCTCTATCTTATTGTGAAGAGCTGAATTACATATAAAAACGATGAAATAAGCACCAGTTAACACCATTGGATACAATCATATACTGGCAAATTTTTTCAAAAAATATGCTTATTGTACCTTCTATCGGCATGGTTCTTGCAGTCTGTGGATGAACAAAAAACATCGGAGGAACAGGAATATTGGTGATTCCGTCAGACAGCAACATGTTGGCTGTGTCAAGGTTTGGCACAATCAAACCTGTATTGCTATCCTGTGATATCATATCCTTTTCACAAATACTCCCATCAGGTTCAAATAGTCTTTCTCTGTACAAAATTTCCCCTTCAGCAGTGCACAGCCGAGCACCGGTGGCTTCTCCTATCAGGCCCAAGGTGCCTCTTCGATGGCATTCACTGGTGATCTCCACAGCCATGCGCTGAATAATAGCATCAACACGACCTCCAGTCCTGGCACATAAAGAATATAGGTTAATACTTCAAGCATAATACTTCAAGAAAATGACAACAGGTCCAATTTAAGATTGTGATGAATAAAGCCAAAAGCTGAGTCTTCTTTTACACTATTTATTATTTTGATGTTACGAACTTGATGAATTTAGAAATTGCTTAGATAAATAATGTTCCCCTAAAACTATGAACCTGATGTGTTAAATATTATTCCCATGATATATAGGAAGTTTTACAAAGAATGTATGGCGCATTAAGGCTTTCCTTATAGAATGAACCCGATATGTTTAATACTGTTCCCGTGATGTATTTGAAGTTTTACTAAGAATGCGTGGCTCATTAAGGTTCTTCTTATAGTGTGAGCCCGATATGTTAAATACTGTTCCTGTGATGTAATGGAAGTTTTACAAAAAATGTATGGCTCATTAAGATTCTCCTTATAGTATGAACCTGAATATTGGTAATAGCCGTAGAACACACCTTTTTTTGAAAAACAATAAATGCAATTTAGCTCACTTCGCTATTACTTTCTTAACTCCAACTTAGCTTTAAATGCGATGAAGCCTACTGAAAAGAATATCAATGGCTCATTAACGGTTCTAAAACCTACTTTTTGAGATAAGATATCTCCGCAGAATCTGCATG
This sequence comes from Zoanthus gigantus, assembly GCA_025331005.2. NCBI lineage: Eukaryota > Metazoa > Cnidaria > Anthozoa > Zoantharia > Zoanthidae > Zoanthus > Zoanthus gigantus. The sequence goes on along the minus strand of JAOBBB020218191.1, from coordinate 6,558 downwards.
GATAGATTCAAACGTTTGACAAACCTCAAGTTTAAAACAAAAGTCTCACTTATGTTTTTTACTCACTTCCTAAAACGGTACGATAATGAAGCAGATTGTGAACAATAACATCTTAATGATTCGCCTAAAAGTCTGACTCACAATTCTTTCTAAGCCAGTAAAATCATAAACCATAACACTAATTCATTATATAAACGTACTAACCACCCAACCCTTACCGTAGTTAGCCTTTTCTTACCTGTGCTGCAAGTTATCATCAAATTCATCCATCATATCCACTCCAACCTTCTTAGAATTATTCTTATACGACTTCAGTACTCGCATAGCCTCCCTAAGAGATGCCTCAAACGCAACTTGATGGGCTTGCCTGGCTGTTTCGTCATTGTTCAGCAGAGTCTTTTGACGTTGCAATATTTGTTGAAAATTGAAACCCAGTTCTTTTCTTCTCTCGATCTCTGCATCCAACTGCCGCAACAACACGGAATGTTATAGATTGTAGAAGCAAAATAAAACAATCATAACACAACCATTACATAATCATTACACAATCATTACACAATCATTACAACTATTATAGAATTTATTGTTACTGCTAACGTAATCCGCAATGTGATCACCATTTATTTTTTATTATTACATTGATCAGTGTTATTTTCTGAAAAGTATCAAGCGTAGCACGATCGCCATTATTACTATCAGTATCACTGATCATTATAACCATTAATATCACAACTAACATCATCACGATCGCCATGTTCATTGACATCACCAAGATCATCATGGAAATAACCATCCTAGCTATAGCAGTCGTTACAGTACTCGTACCTCAGCTTTCTTTGCCTCGTATGCACGCAGATCTTCAGGTGTTGCCATAGCAGCACGACCTCGCAGATTGAGTTTGGCAATCCACAAACCCCTTAGATTCTCGGTCTGATGATTGATTTTTTGGTATAACTGCTTTGCCTGTATACAAAGTAATACATTTAATGAGATTGTTCATTGTAAATGGTGACATGATAGCAACATAAACGTGCCCTAATCTGGTCACTACATGATTCCTCTAGTTTGCCAGTATCACCAAACTTCATTTCAAAGGCACGCTAATCCTGTCACTATATGTATCATTTAGTTTGCCATTATTATTAAACTTCATTTCAAAGTGCGCTATAAGTTTAGTATCTAACTAAAATCACATGATAACGAAAATTTTTATCTTTTTTTAAGAATCGTTTAAGAAAGAGAAACATTAAGGTACAAGAGCAAGGATTCAAAGTTACCTTATTAAAACAAAAAATACTTTCTCATTATTTCAAATTTGAAGGCGCTTCGCTTGCTTAGAAAAGTCTTTTGCTGTCAGCAGATGATAGCCAAGTTCGATATACACTCACCTGATCTTTCTGCCTTGATATAGCAGCAGTAACATCTCGAGACTGTTTACCAAGAATTGAAAAGAAGTCCGATGAATTAAAGCCTTCCATATCAACCTGCTGATCGTAGTCCCAGAATTCATCACCTTTCACTTTTACATTTCCTACACAACAATGAATAATAATGTGTTGAATGAGAGATCTGCAAACTGCTTAAACCTGAGGTACATTTTTCTCTCGTCGTCTTAGCATTAGTGAAAAATTGGAGATAAGCAGCGCATCCACAGAGACTATGCTTTTTAAAGTTTCATTCTATTAAGGATAGCTAACTAAAGTTTTGATCAATACGAAATTAATATCTTATCTAAAGTGAAATAATCACAGCATAACAGGAAAAAAGGCCACAACTTATAACACGATATAAGAAAGCTGTTGTTACAGAAAAGGAAATTCAATGTTTCCATTGCAGATTTGAGGCTTCCATGGGATTCGAACTAGTACAAAAAAGTCGCATCGCTCTGAGCTGAATCCTTACTTGTTGGGAACAAGTCACATTTAGTGGGCAGATCCATGCTTTTTAAAGATTGTACAACAATTATTGTTACAAAAATAATATTTCTGAACATAATTTTGAAAAAAATACTCAAAATAATCTAGTTACCAAGCTGATCTCCAGCAGCATTGTCCGGTGCACTCTCTGCGCCATCTATTGCAGCTAACATGTTTCTGTGATACTTCTTTACTGGGTGAACTGTAGATCCTTTGGATGAGTAATCATCAAAGTTATACCGCTGGGCCAGAACACGATATCGAGGGAACCTGAAGGTCACCTTTTTCCACCCATGCTTCCGGAAAATCATCTTTAATACAATAAAAGTTTATTAAGAAAGAAGAAAAGAAATGAATGATTGCTAAAAAGGACAAAAGAAATGACATTATGAAGAACGACCACTTTATATACCCTGAGAACGCTATATTTCCACTATGAAAGAAGTTAAGGTGTCCCAATCCATGGTGGTAATTACGTTTCTTCATATCTTTAAAACTAAAATACCAAGCCATTGCGAAAAATTTGTAATCTCTTAAATAAAAGCTGTAGAAATTTCTGTTTCGAAGAAGAGTAAAAACAATGGTTGTGCACTAGATTCTACTTGCAAACCAGTTTATTTTTTGTAATTCAAACTGGGGCTAATGCGGCAATCTTTAAATAGATATCTGAGCAGACATAAATAGAACGCTGCTGAAAAAAAAATAGCAAAACAGTTATTGCTCATCAGCAAATACTTTTATTGTGTGCAATTATATAATTGGTTTACTACTTTGTTCTTCATTCCACATTACCCTGACACATTACTACGAACAGAAAAAAAACTCTCCATGGAGCTACTCACGAGACCAAGAACAAGGATAACCATCAAAAGCACAAAGCTTCCCAACATTGCTCCGATTAACACCCAGTCTGGCATGATGAGAATGTCACTGTTGATTCCAATTCCATTTTGAATGACAACGCGTGGAGTTGTGGAAAAGAAAGGTCCATTCTCGGCACACTGCGCTCCTTTAGCCATCACGCGGATGTACTGCAACACAACCAAAAAATATAACAGATAGCCATCAAACTGAAGTATTCCATGATAAGAGATGAAGTTAATCGCTGTTTAAGTTATACTCAAAAGCGAAAGATTGCTCTACTCTATCAGAAAGATTTTGCTTTCTAATGTCAGGTTATTTCTGGTTTTAAGTAAGAAAACTTCGTAAAATGAATATCCCATTTCTACGAATTAATGACTGATCAAATTACCAGCACCTATATGGATGAAGGTTAATAAATTGGTGCCATAAGGTTCTTTAAACCTGACGATAGAGTCTCTGAAATATGAAGACCAAAGAAACCTTACCATTTTGTGTAATGGGTTGTTGCTTGATTTGAACACATATACACCTTCGTCCGCGAACTTGAAAGCAAACAGCGAAGATTTTGTGTCCATGAGTTGATGGTTCTCTTCAAGCTCTCTAAACTTTCCATAATCAAAGCCAGGGTTCGTGTTGTAGAGATTATCAGCATCATATCTTGGATAGTTATCGTTAGTTACCATCCATATCATGGTGGCTCCATTTTCTAAACAAGTTGTTGGGTTATTAATACCAACCAGAGTACTGTTAGCGCTAGAAAGTGCCAATAAACTGCGGCGACGTCGCGATGAAACAGGCGTACTTGCATCAGAACTAATGTTTGTAGAAACATTTCTTCTATTGCTTGAGAGCTGGCTTGTAATAACGCTGGTGTCAGGACTGTACGCACCAAGGAAACCTTTCGCTGTATATAATGAAACAACGGTATTTAAAACAAATTTCAATAAATTTTTCATGCCCGAACGAAGTATAAATATAACTAATAATGAAACAAACCAAATCAAAACTGTTATAAAAGATGTGTAAAAACTAAGAATTATAATTTAAAAATGGATTGGACTACAAACTGATGATTGTAGAGAATTAAGAAAGAATATTTATCACTGCAGAAAGAAAGTTGAAACGGGATTTTGTTAACAGTTTGGCTAAAATTAACTGGAGTTATAAATGCATTGAATGTATGATAACTGTAAAAGAGAAGTCAGTAAACAACGTTCTGGCTTCAACGAAATACGATTCCATGACCCCTGCGATACCAGTACAACATTTCTTACCAAGTCAGTCACCATGAAGCTACAACTGCTCGGAGTAAATCAAAGTTAATTGGCCTATCAATTATACTTAAAGGTTTAATATAAAATATAAAAACAATCATAAACGAAAGGTATATAACAAACGCAAATTACTAACATCCCATTTCCACTACGCTGATTGGGTGGCTTTTTCCATCGAGCTTTTCACATCGGTCTAAACCAAAAGTGTCTGGGATATTTGTGTTGTTCGAAAAGTCTGACACATTGTATTCCACCTACAAAAAATAAAGTGGTCGTAAGTTCTGAGACAGTCTTTTCAAAAAACCTCAAAGCATATTTTAATCAACATCCAACTTTTGTTTAAACACTTTCTGATGACAACACCAGAGACAGTTACAAAAAAATTTAAGGAAATGTTATGATAAGGAAAAAGAATGATGCTAAAGATAATGGAGTGAGCCATAGGTGCACTATGTCGATGGAGTCGTTGTAGTGTCTTGTGGCTGGTGCAACAGGATTAGTTATGTCGTTACAGCCCCAATATCTAATCGTATCAATAAATCAGCTCAGTATTGGGATATGTATGGTATTTTTGAATCGTTGCAGCACTAGTATTGTATGGTGTTTCCTTCATTGATATGTATGTACTATTAAACATTTTATCAGTTCTGCAACTGTGCTTTAAAGCAGACTATGTCAATGGCTATATTAAGGATGTGTTAACAGCATTTACCGATCCGCTACGAGAGTTGACCTGAATCACAGGTGGGTTTTTACACACTAATACTAGCGTATCTTTCTGTTTCAGACGACATTCTCTGTCGCATATGTCTTCCAAGTCTTCCTGCTTACACTTGCAAATCCCAAGCTCCTTTTCAAATCCCACACTTCCCTCAGGACATTCCTGTTAACGAGTAAAACAAAGGGATAAAAAGTATTTCACTACGGTGACAGAATATATGCTAACTAACTCACAGCACTGTCTACACAAAACACCAGATAAAAATCCAGCTTTAGCTATCTGGTGGATTAATTAAGTGGATATCTTAAGCCTAATCAAAACTGCAGTTTGACACTAATTACTGAGCTACGTTAACTAAACTATGATGAAAATCTCAGATGAATTCAGTCATTTTAATGAGCCTCAAGGCCCAAGGAGCTGTTATAACTTCAACTTTCTGCAGTTTAAAGTTTTTTTTTTCATGATGAGTAATATAGTAACAATATGTCAATCGAATTTAGGACAAGACACGGTTCATTTCAAACAATTTATTAGCAAGGTCGCTAATTATAAAAACAAGTGAAAACCAACGTTTTTAGTGAAAAACTCTAAAGAAATTAACTTGCAAATTTACTCCTAAATGATTTTCGTTTTTAAAGAGGCGCAAGCCAGTGCTGGTAGTACAAACAACGGAAGCAAACTTAACTTTCCATTGATACATTAAAAGAATATTGTATCTCAAATAAGATCGTGTCCTTATACCTCAATGCAAACTTTATGCTCTCATTAGGCTCACTGGTGAGATTGACCATACAATAATAGATCACTAGCAGATACGCATTTCATTTTCCCAAACTAAGTAAACAATAACCATTTCTTAATTGCACTACATTTCTATTGCTTACCAGTGCACACAGGTCATTCCACTGTTGTGCATTATAACACCGGCCATCTTGTGTTCTCCAGTGATTCTCACCACATAACTCGTAAACCTTTGGAATACAGTCTTGTTCTCTGCCTTCAAGGGTGTGGTAACCTTCTTTACAAACGCATCGCTTATCTGATGGCTGAATAAACCATAAACACTTCGTAGGTGATTTTGAAAAACAAAATGTTTATTGTAAGGGAGCTAGGTATGCAGCTGCACCCCTGCAACTAGAACTAAACGCTTCTACAAGATTTATGTTAAGTAAAGTATTACGTTAATTCCTAAACCTGATCCTCCTAGTTAATTCGAAACGTTAAGAATCAATGACAAAATTGTCTTTTTCTATTTTTTTTCTTGTTAAATACACTCGACAGCGTAGGTTTATCTTACCATAAAGACCCTGTGCTGACCCTTGCATTCACAAGTATCACTTCCAATGTGCTCCTGGGAAGCACTGGACCCACAAATTAAACACTTCTCCTGTCCACTCAAGTGGTTATACTCATTGATATTACAGGGTTCACACTTCAGGAGACTCTCAGCTCCCAGTTCGGCTCTGAATGTGCCATTGGGACATGCCCGAGGTTCCTTTTCGCCTGACTCACAATAATATCCTTTAGGACACAAGTAGCTGTTGGTAACCGCAGGCCCGTATGAAGTTCCATTTTCTGATGGTTCATCAGTAATAGCCCCTGAAAAATCAAAATGTTAAAGTGCAACTAACCCGTTTTCTTGTTTTTGTATCAAATTTTTTATCATACAATTTCAAGCACTTCTGAAAAAGCGTTTTTGTTCTTTGTCAACTCTTCTTTTTTCTATAATACTTTGAAATTTAAAAACTATCTTCCACTGTGGTTTTTGGCCGCGCACTGAAGG
>JAOBBB020218116.1:0-11563 GCA_025331005.2 Zoanthus gigantus | reverse complement strand
ACAACTTCCATCAGGGTTTAGAATAGGTTTTCTATGTTCAGTTGAAACTACCTTTAAGGTCTGACTCCAACCCCCAAGAGCCGCTACGCAGGCTATGCACTAGTAGTCAGTGGAAAGCCCCGCAACCCCATACCCGGGGAAAGAGGTGGGCATAATTTCCGTATTGGGGACGTATTTATTTGTGCATGCAGGTCCATTGTAAGGTTGAAACAATACGTTCGCAGCTGTGAAATCACTGAATCGTTTAGCGTGAAACATTTGGTTGAGCGTTGCTTGAATGACCGTGTTCTAGCTTATTTATTTAAATGTCCAGAGAAAAGCTCATGGAACTATGTTTTACCAAGAGGTGTTGAGCAAACCATGATTGTCTTATGTATTTTGTGAGACATTGAAAAAGTTTTTGTAAGAGTTCAATTTGAGGCACGATTCTTGAAATAAATTTATTTTGGCCAACGTTCTGCGTGCATTTGTGATTATTTAAGTATTGCTCCGAGGGCTGAGTAAAAAAATGAGGTTTTGAGATAAAAAATTGCTCCGTATAGCAGGGAATTTGCTACACTTGGTTGGGAGGCCTGGTCTAGTGCCCCCGCTCTATTCCCCAAGTATGGGGATGTGGGGCTTTCCACTGACTAGTGCATTACTCGAGATCGAAACTATACAAAGATGTAAAAGAAATAAGAATCAAGGCTGAGAATAAACAATCCATTTAAAACATTTTTGTTACAGAATCAGAAAAAGTAAGTACAAGACAAGAGATTTTCGGCTTGGCTTGATATAACCACTGAATAGTATAGCCTCGAAAAAAATTAAAACTGAAGGAAAAGTGAATAAGAACCTTATTTTTACGGTAAATCTTTAAACAGCTAAATTGGGTAGCTTTACTTTGAAAAATGATCTCTTTTTCCTTGTAAGTACCAATGATAGAAAATAGACAAGTCTATCATGCCGCAGGTAGTATTATTCTTGAAAGAGGGTGACCTATATATACCACTTGTGAGTCACGAATCACATGAAAACACCATCATTCACTTTCCCTTTCGCATTTCTCCTTTCAATTCCTTATCACTCGCAATTTCGTATGCTATTAGGTTTTGACAATAATTTATATGACAGAGGCATACATTCCTAACAAGGTTTAACCTGTAAAACAGGATGCACATGCAAGTTGTCAAAAGATACACCTCAAGTATAGCTAACTTGAAGCTACGATAATGGGTACTATGGCGCATGGCCGCGTTGGTAGAGGGCTTTACCCCTGAAATCTACCATAAATAATAGTGAGTCAGAATGTTAGCAGCCATGGACAGCTGTTTAGACCTTATCAGGCCTTGTTAACATTATTTCTGAAATCAACCATAAAGAATAGTGAGCCATGGACAGCTATTAAGTTTTGGCCTTTTTAGGCCTCATCAGCATGGCATAATACGGGTATATTATATAAGCTTTATGACCGGCAATTTAGGGAAGCAACTCACCGACTTTAACTTAGCGCGAGACAATTATTTTTAGGTTTTCTATGTTTTAACACAGATTAACAAGGTTTAACCTGTAAAACAGGATGCACATGCCCTTTTAGAGCTTAAAATTCTGGAGAAAAGAAAAAAAGTGGAGATTTATTTCATTGTCTCACGATGTATTAAATTCATACACCGTAAACCTCAAAGTTATTAAGCCCAGTGGGCGTAAGCTCGAAGAAGCAGACTCCCTCTGGCCTTTGCAACAACAAACTTCAATCCTAGTCATTATACTTTGCAATTTAAGTAGTCTCAAAAAGAAGCCCATCTATAAAAAAAGCTCCTCTGATGGCTTTAAAAAGGCAGGTTATCGGCACATTTAGTACTGCAGTTATAACTGGAGACAACATTCTATTTTGAACTATGTTATAAATATCAGTTGCATTCTTTTACCTCTTTTAGTGCGGCACGCACTCATTACTCAAGCAATGAAGTGTTTTATTTTGTTTAAAAAAAAAAAAAAGCTCTACGAAACTGCATGTGGCTACATTCCAGTGAAAACCGTGGAGAGTTTTGGACTCTGTCAGGAAGGCGGAAAAAAAGGAACAAAAAAAAAAAAAAAAAAAATCCGTTAAACGGCTGGCAGGTCTGTTTAAACTAACCAGCCAAACTGATACTCTCTATATATAGGCACTTAGGGGAACTTACAACTTAGAAACTAGAAGTAATCAAAGATTGATAGAGTGCGTTCGACAGTGTTCAAAGATGATTTTATTAGAAAAATAAAAATTTTGTTACAATAAATGTAAATTGTAATTTGAACATGTAAATTTTGTAAAAGTTTTTCTGTTTCAATATAATATGAAAATAAGATAGTTTATTGGGTCAAACAACGTAGTGACAACGTGCTTATGTATGCATTATTTATATATTCAAAATAGCGTGAGAAAAGATTAATCTTGGTGGTGGAGTCTATTTTCAACCCCGAATATTTCGCACAGGCCACCCAGATTAGGACTGGTTTTCCTTCGTCAATAAACTTATAGGCCAGTGCTTAACCTGGCTTACAGAGAGATACATTCCTGTATGACCGTTTAAAGTAGCCATACTTTATATACTTAATAAGCAAATGGAAGACATTTATATCTCTGCTATTCTTTTTTACAATTTCTATTGCTCTTCCTCACGTTTATTAAGCAAGACAGAAGAGTATTAATAGGAACAGAAAAGGAAATGGTTTTCTTGTAACACTAAAATATTTTTGTCAAAAAGACTTACAATAACTGACCTTACAACGTCAATAATTAAGTTGGGCCGTGCTTACAATATTTCGACTGGCCATTACCAGTCTTCAAAACCTGATGAAGGATGATTATGACCAGTCGAAATATTAAATGCACGGCGCAGCTTTTATAATATTAATTCACAAGGAGTTGTAAGGCCAATATTTTTTTTTTGACAAAAATATTTTACTTTGATATTATTTCCGACTGATCACGATCTTCTAAATTAACGTTGGCAAGCGTATTGATCGTAAACAGTTCTGCACTGATTTTAAACCGCGAATTATTTGAGTTTGTATTGTTGTAAGAGTTCATGCAAAAAACCAATGTTTGTAGATGATTGCAATAGTATGCACATTATGGATAAAAATTCAATCTCCTACGGTCTTATATCTAGAAACAAATATAAAACAGGAGAAAATCCGAGAAATTTTAAAATTATTTTTAATTTCTCTTTAATATTTTAACAAAGAAAAAGGAAATTAATATATTTTTAATAAAACGCCTAAAGTAGTGAAGCTAAACTATGATAAACAATTTTTGTATTATTTATTTTTGGAACAATAAATGTGAAAAACAACAAAAAGACGAAGTTCCTGTGAAAAGTGCCGACTGATTTAAAAAAATGGTTTTAAACTTTCTTCCTAATGAGAAATTAGAATAACCGGCTACTTTTTAATTTTTAACCGGAATTGCTCATAAAAACAAAATATGTGTCATATATTAAAAATGATAAATTTTTTTGGTAAGAAAGCAGCGCCTTTATATATAGTTTCTTAAAGCTTATCTAACTTTTGAGTATAAACCTCTATTTTCCTGCGGTAATGAAATACAACAGATATGTAAAGCTAGCTAAACGAGAGTCATTATTGGTCTACCTCTGCGGGATATAGTTTATTGTGAATTTAAGAAATCTCAATGCTGGAGGTCTTTGGTGGTTCCTGCTGGTATAATATGGTTATTTTTGCTCGAAAATGTTATTCGAATTTCTCGTGGGGACTAGAAGCTCTCTAGGCGGCTTGATGTACCAAAGACTTGGATTAACAGTGAAGTGAGTACATAATAGTCCAAATGACTTGGTTGAAAAAATAGCCGAGTTGCTACAGCATATTTTGTAGTGGTTGAATTGCTTTCCTTTGTAACCGCGGACTTTCGTTCAACTTACTTGAAAGATCCAGATAAATCATTTAGAGTAGTGGATACAATGGTATAATGTTTTGTATTGCTTTATCATCTTCCTTTGTATCACAGGAAATCTTGTTTTACAGATCTTTGTTTAAAATTATATACAAACATAATAAATATTCCTATTTATTTCTGTAAACTTAGAATGTGTGCCAAACTGAATAAAAACTACAGTCTGTGTTTGACCATCTTCAAAAGTGACTAGGTAATGTGATTTCATGATCAGCAGTCAAGTTTTTATGACATACCAACCATTATTACCAAGTTATTTTTCTAGGAATATAATTTTTAAAATATCAATTTAAAAAAAAAATTTAAATGCACTCTCAGCCTTACAAGAGGCTTTTTAAGAAACTAAAGCCTCGTTTAACAGTTTATAAAACTATCCAAGAGAAAAATGTCAATGAATGTTGAAAATGATATGATCATCATCCGAAGTAGTGTAGCCGTTTCGTCACATTTATAGCAAAGTTCTCTCACGAGAATACGGGACTTAAAACTGCCCAGAATTGACCACAAGAGAAATATTAACACTGTGCAAATTTAGAGCTAAAGTCAGTGAAGTACAAAGGCCTTATATTTTGTTTTTGTAGATAATTATGAAAAAGTTGTTTCGCAAGTATTGTTTCTTCATGTAGAATTGCCTTAACTCTTCGTAGCTAAAATTATAAATGGAAATTTTAATGGCACAATTTGCGGAGATATGTATTTTTAAAAACGGCAAACGTAATATTTTTGATAAACCATGGTGGCTGACACGATAAGAAACTTTTTTCACCTAATACGGCCAGACCAATTTTAATTTTTCGAAGCACGGATTTTTTTTCAAATTTCCAGGGTCGGTCGGTCGCTCGGAAAAAAAAGCAAATTGTTTGCAGGGGAACGTAAGTTATGTTTTCTCCGCATTTAGAAATATGTTAAAGAAGCTCTCGCGGGTTTTGGACTTTGCTAGGAAAATTTTAAGATTAAAACTTAGAACGTTTAAATTGATATCAATGTTATCGCTTTTCTTGAAAAATCGTTCTTTTATATTTTATTTTCATTTCTCCAGAAAAAGGGTCGGTCGGGTCCGTGCTTCGAAAAATTAAGTTGGTCTGGCCTTTCAAATTTTTTTAATCTTTTAGAAAAAACGTTTACTGCTCGGCAGAACGCTGCCTAGAAAACTGTATAACTGAAATAAAATGCTAGAATACCGAAACTATATAATACAGAAACAAAATCTTAAGATTTCTATTTTAAAAAGCAATTTTTACTCACATCCGCATTGAGGTAAAGAAAGCTGTTTTAAACTATTCCAAAATGAATTACTTGTGACATATATGAATTCATGAACATGCAAAACTTCTATTTAAGGAAATGACATTTATTAGCATTTGTAGAGAACTGTCACAAGTTTTTTTTTCATACAAAAAAGCTTCAAAAAACACTGAGATAATACTTAGGCACAAATTTTAAGAACAGGCTAAAAACAAACCAAGGTCAAAGTTTTGGTCAAACGACATGTTTTCTGTTTTAGGTATTTTTTTGTTGCAAATATGCACCGTCACAGACAAAAGGTGAAATCCATTGTTGCGTTGGCTTGTTCAGCTACTAAATTCGAGAACTTAACTCATGGTCAGCAAATCGTACATAAACATAACATAAACATTGCGATCGCATTGATTTTGGCTTGGCAACAAAGGAACTTCAAAGGAGCAAGGAGACAAAATCAAAGCTTCCATGAAATTATTGTCAAAATACTTCTAAAGCCCCCCAAAACATACAGTTTTTAAGTTTTATAAAGATAATTTTCCTGAGCTCACTAATGTATGCATGTTTGCGTGACCCTAATCTTAATGACAAATGGATTGCACTATCTTTGCATATAGAAAACTTTCCTCAAACTAAACTGTTTTCTTCCATGCAATCCTAACGGTTTCGATGTTATTATCAAACACTTAAACTTTCAAATATTTTCAAAATATTTATAAGATAACCTGAAAAACACTAAAAATGTTGAACACAGAGATTTATTTCCTCTTGAATGCAAACGCAGCAAGCTCTAGCAACAATTGTAAAGCTATGACTTTGGGCGTTTTACAAACTGATCAAAATTTCATGTCATGTTTCATAAATAGATTTAACTGGAAGTCTTCGGCCATGAGTTAGTCAAGATATTAATCCCTAAATTTATAAGGGTCTATTTAATTTCTGTAAAATCTCCGTTATTCTATACTTCTATATGTTGTAATATTTCAATAAGCATATTAATGAAACAACTTTGAAATGCTAAATTGAAAAAAAAAAAATCCATTACTAAGGCAAATGTTAGGAAGCAAATTTTATTTTTTCACATTTTATTTGCAAGCTTTGAAGCCATTCTAAATGATAGGACATTGTTGATAACTCAGGTAAATCTGTGAAACAAAATATGCTTTGTTTTTTTGAAACCTCATTCGGAAAGTTGTGAACGACAAAAAAAAATAGCTACAACTTTTTTGTGATTAGATTTTAGTTTTCAAGTTTATTCTTTTCTAGTAATATCGAAAACTTTGAATTTTTGTCATCTGGAAGTGGAAGTAACTTTTCGAAGCAAAAATACTTTTTTTATTTTAGAAAACTTGCAAGTGGGTCAAGTTTTCAGATCAATCCATCCTATCACGTTGTCCGAATTCCCTTTTACTTTTCTTTTCGCTTTCACTCCTTTTAGAATTATTTCAGATGCAAATTTAAGAGTTTAATTTTGACACTTAGAAGGTCTCCCAGAGCGTTCTTTGCAAAATACAGTTGTGTTTATTCTAAGCTTTAATTGAAGGAAAACTCGGTACGACATCTTTAAAACGCCCCAGGAACGAACAAAAAGCAAAATAAAACATTCTTGGAAAAAAGTTCTCTAAGCAGATGAAAACTTGCGATTAGTTAAAAAACAACCAGAAAAAAAGAAGTAAATATGAGGCAAGAAATACATGTATGATGTTTTAGGAACATTTATAAACACGAGACAAAAGTGACAAACAGAAGTAGATAATTTGACCTCAACAACTACTTCACAGCCCATTTGGATTCTTGCTAACATAATGAAGCAATGAGCCTTTCTAGCGAGAGTGATGCAACGCTAAAATGCACAACCTCTCAGAGTACAGGTAGCAGATTATGCGAGTTATACCACAGAAAGAACGCAAATCCAAACCAAAAGACTGTTTCTGACTTAAGTCAGTTTCCAGACAATGCGGGTGAAGAACTGCAAGGTAAAGAATGCAACGAAGAAGAGAAGACGGCCAATGTTGCAAGAAAACTTGCAGAGATTGGGGACGCTCTCTGTTATTCTAGAAGCACCGTGTTCACACGAGGATATTCTTGGGTGACTAATTTTTTTGTACACCATAATCCTGATGACCTTCTTAGAAGGAAACTGTTCACACGCCATCGTTTGATAGATTTGGAGCAGAGTTTTGCGGTAGTGTCTCACGACCTTAAGGCAAAAATTTTTGCTCGACAATTGGCTTTGGTTTCTGATTTGTTGGATCAAACAAAAGGAAGAAGTATATGTGAACCATCTTAAATACAAGACCTTTGGTTTACGGGCTCTTGTGTACGCGGCACGTAAGAAATGAAACACTTTGTGGACTCTCAGATATTCGCTGTTGTACTAACACAAGAACGCTTTTAGTGACAAATTATCCAAATCGTTTTGTTTAGTCTTTTCTCTCAGTTTTCTCCCTATTTTATATTTTTTATAGTTTTCATGTATTGCTGATTTATTACCTCAATCTTAAATTGTTAAAAATATTTACCTTTAACATGCCTTCAAGCATTTGTACAAGACCGCCAGCTACGCATCTTACTGTTAAGATCTTCCGAGTACAAGAACAAGATGACCAAAACACAACACACGAGACTGTTAAAATAGTTTATTTCCAACACTTTTATGTTAGTTTATCACAAAAATTTGTAAAGTGATAGAATATAAATTACTTTGAAATTGTTATTTTGGCCCTTACTCCACTCTAAAGTGCATGTTACACATTCTTTAATGCATTCAATGTTGAGACAAAACTGCAAAGTTTTACTTTCTTTCACACTTTAAAACGAAATGTTAAGAAAGCTTCTCCTGAATTAAATATGTTTTCAGTTAATTGACTAGAAGCTGGAAAATTTAAGAAGATTTTTGGTGATACGGTTATAGTGAACAGACGCCAATATTCAATATTCAGTCTGTAGTCATCAATAGAATTCTTTCCAGGATTAGCGATAAATAAAATAAATTACATTCCGTTCAGTTGTCGCACTTCTCCAGAGCATCACTAAGCACTGCCATGTCTCCTTTGATATCGCTGGCAAGTTTAAGAATTTGATCCTTGGAGTCCAGGACTTCAACGGTTTCCGTATACGGGTTATAACGAACCGAGAATGGCCTAGGAATCTTTGTAGCAAACTCCCTGTGAAAGGATTTCAGAGATCGGTTTTGTAAAAAATTATTCTAATTTCAACATTATATTCAAATAAAGCTGTCACCTAACGAGATATTTTTAACGGCAAAAATACACTTAAAACTCAACTAAAATTTTTCAAAACAAAAATCGATTTTCTAATGCAAGTCGTTTAGCTTGACAATAAGTCGTGCGTGTAAGTCAACTTAGCGTCGTTTCATACAAAAAGGGAGACGATATTCTGAAAATATCAGTATTCTCTTTTAAAGACCTTTCGCAACATCCCACCAATGTTTTTCATAAGACAGGCCCATCCTTTATTTTTATAAGATTCCTGAGTACTGAGCCACTATTACTGCTGCTGTTCCACAACAGTAACAATTGTCTTTACAACGATGTCGAGGGAGGCAAAATGTACCCCATCGTATCCATTTCTGGCTTGATCTTAAAACAAAGAAGCGTACTTCTGTTCACTCACCACCCTTATTCGTGTTTCGCACTTTACTTTTATTGCGTGCATGTCCGAGAAAATCGCACATGACGTCATTACCGCAAAGATTTCATAATAATGTGCTTCTCTAGCTATTTACCTCACTTTTTCCCTGGCGGACTTGAAACTTTCAGCCACAAAGTAAACCGGTTGGTAAGTTGTGATAGGGTATTGCTGGACACAAGTGTTTTCCGGTTCAAAAGGCTTTACTTCCGGTTTGTCGGTCAGGCAATACTGCGTGAGAAAAAAAACAAAAAAAAAAAACAGTCAACATACATTATGAAGTGCAAAGGAAAGAAAATTCAGTCAAATTCAAATTAATTTTTCAAAATTTTCAGATATTGATTCTTTGGAACCTCTTTCTAGTTCTATGAAAATTAATATGCATCGTTTCTTTTTTCTCTTGTAAAATCAAGACTGTTGAAAGTCTGGTATGGAAACTAAACAGGAAATATACAAAGATCAAACTGCTCATTTCTTTTTTCTGATGACAGTTGAAATAAGTTATCATAAACAATCAATAGCGCAGTATATTTCGCGTTTTCACATCAGTTGAGTCCGTGGTACACAATTCGATGCTGGTTTTGGTTCTGTTGGTATCGGTTTTACTAGAAGCTCAACTAGCTTTTCAAGTCAATTAAAATAAGCAGACTTGATTTTGAAGAAAATGTTATTATCACTATTATTATTATAATCATTATTATTATTAATTTTATTATTATTATTATTATTATTATTAATATTATTGTAATCAATATTATTGTGATATTCAAATACTTCCGTTTAAACAAGCTTCCGGTCACGCTTGTGAACCAGCATGATTTCCGGGCATTGTATTTTGTTTTCCATGTGATCAGGAAAATGGCGGAATAATGTCAGCTGTTCTTTTCGAGAACTTCTCGTTTTTTGTGATTAGAAAGAACACAACAAATACTATTTTTATTTCTTGATAAAAAGCACGATTTATTTTTTATTGCAAACATGTTTCGGCAGTACTCACTGCCATCGTCGACCGGTGCAACTGTTTACAGATTCGTAAGTAAGTAAATATGTATGGTTGAACAAATATTTAGCATACAGAAAAACAAAAGAAGCTAACAATTGTATTATAAAGAAAGCTTAAGAGTGATATGCTTTATTTGACTACAGTACACATTTACTTACTTACGAATCTGTAAATAGTTGCACTGATCATGGCAGTGCGTATTGTCGAAACATGTTTGCAACTAAACGTTTATCAAGTTTGTTACCAATTTTCTGATTTCTATTTCCATTGTTATTATTACTACTATTATTATTATTATCATCATTATTATTGTCATCATCAATATTTAATAGTAATAGTAGAACTAGTAATAGTAGTAACAGTAGTCATAATAGTAGTAGTAATAGTAGGAGTAGTAGTAGTAGTCATAATAGTAGTAGTAATAGTAGTAGTAGTAGTAGTAGTCATAATAGTAGTAGTAATAGTAGTAGTAGTAGTAGTAGTCATAATAGTAGTAGTAGTAGTAGTAATAATAATAGTAGTAGTAGTAGTAGTAATAGTAGTAGTAGTAGTAGTAGTAGTAATTGTAGTAGTAGTAGTAGTAGTAGTAGTAGTAGTAGTAGTAATAGTTGTAGTAGTAATATTAGTTGTAGTAGTAACAGTAGTAGTAAAACTAGTAGTAGTAGTAGTAATAGTAGTTATTTTTTAGTAGTAGTAAAACTAGTAGTAGTAGTAGTACAGTAGTTATTTTTTAGTAGTAATAATAATAGAAGTAGTAGCTAGTAATAATATTAAAAGTAGTAATTGTAGTAGCAATAGTAGTAGTACAGTAACAGTTATAATAGTATAATTTGTCCAGTAGAAGGAAGAGTATATAATGTTAATTTTATATAAACTACAGTAGAAAAAAAATTATTTCTCTTTTATCATCCAGCTGTTTCCAGATATTTGTTTGTTTTCTACTTTCTTCCCGGCTTTCCAAAAAGGATACTCAATTTTTTTTGTGAGATGATCATATTTTGACACCATCACCGTACATGCCCCACATCCTCCTTCACTGCACCCAAGTTTGGTTCCTGTCAGTCGCACTGACACATCATGTTAAGGATGACAAGTGTGCAAATATTATTTGACACATTAACGTCAAACAAAAACTTAGTATTATCTATGAAAGTAAAAATTATCATTATACCCAGGTTTTCCAATAAATTTTGAAATTAGTTGTGAACGTCTCACATTTCTTATTATATAAACTTGCCTTATCTGATTAAAGTATAAAGCATACAAAAAGCATGTTGTATTGTTTTTCGGTGTGTAGAACCTGTTTCATAAAGCAAATTAAGAAGCCTAAGCCATGCATGTATTAGACTGTGATAAAACACAAGATGGGAATTTGAAAACACCCACCTGCAGATCTATGGATTTTTCAACATTTCCCCCTTGTTCTGAATGCCAATTGTCTTTTATCACATTCTAGGTTTCTTTATTTGTTAAATATACCTATATACACACACACAAGGATATATGATATACAGTATATACATATATGTTGTAGTTCAGGTTTAATATGATTTTGAACTGGTTCAGTCTTTCTTAAACCAGTACAATTTGTCTTGCACTGGTACAAGTTGTTAGCTGTGCTAATAGATGGTTTGCACCTAAAAAGTGACTTGTTTTTCGGAGGTTTTCCTAAATTAAAATTATGTTTTTCTGAAAGAGGACTAAAAATCTCGTAACTTGACCAAATTTTAGCCAGA
>JAOBBB020218044.1:0-11565 GCA_025331005.2 Zoanthus gigantus | reverse complement strand
ATCTTATACTTTTAAGTTAAAAAGTTTTTTGTTTAAAAACACTTTTTTTTTTAATTTGGAACACACCAATATTTGAACTACTGACTTTTGGATTTGTTTGGATCTGTGGTACTACTTCATCTTCACTTGACCACGCAAGTAACCGTTGCTAGCATACCAATTTTTCTAAATATTACTAGTTATTGGTCTGAGACGGATATGAGAAAAATAAACTGGTAATAAACTTGTACCAGTGCAAGAAATATTGCGTTGGATCAAAATAAATTGAACCAGTTCAAAATCATATTGAACCTGAACTACATACACAACATATGCAATAATATTCCTGAAAACAAGTTCTTGCTTTATTAAATTTCTTTGGCATTTACGGTCACACTTCTTTCAGAGTAGTGATCCCGGTGTTGTGCTGTTTATCTGGTCTACTAAGATCATTCTTCATATGAAAATGTTTGTGAGTACATACGGTGCTCGTACTGAACCACTTGTTAAGAAACTGAAAATATCAAAAATTCTATGATATTTTTTGGTTTCAAGCGGGAAAGCTCATGCTCCTACTCCCAACTATTTTCAACTTTCATACAATGCAAGAAATGCCAACTCTTTTTTACATTTCCACATGGAACAAAGAGGACCTAAAGTTTTCAATTCATTGAAATCAGAAATTCGAAATTTAACAAATAATTTCCAGTTTAATTTTAATTTAGATCGTTTTCCTTGAATTGATTTTTTGTGAATATGCATTTGTTTTGTGTGTGTTCCTTTGTTGTTGTTGTTTTTTGTTTACTTGCTTTAATTTACTTTTATACGACTTTTTTAAAGAATATGAAAAATCAAAATCAAAATTCTGATGTATCGGTACATAAATAAATCAGTTTCAAGTTTCTGAGGAGCCCATAGCCAAATAAGCCATGTGGTTTCTTTGAGTTTCCACGCCTTGTACCTTCAGATAAACTATACCATGCAATGTTTTTTTTATTTGTTTGTTTGTTAAGGGTTTGTGACTTTCAGTTCGTGGTATGTTTATAAATACACCCACGAGCTGGCCACACAGTGAACGAGGCAGAAGTCGGGTTCATTGAAAACAATTTCGAGTTCATTGTGCCGCTAGCTTCCAAGTGTTCGCCACTATAAAACAAACCAATTTCAATAATTGTAAATATGGAGTTCAGTACATTTGAAAAGGGCTAAACTCCATTTCAAAACATCAAACAAAAAAAACAATCAAAAATGTTGCAAAGTGCTACACAAGAAACTCAAACTTCAAACTTGTTTTAAAGGCGGGAAAATTTCAGAACGCGCGCCAAAAAGCCGCCAAATTGCTTGAGTGTATACTCTGATAAATGACAACTTTTGCTAGAGTAAAAGCTAAAAAAATCATTTTGATTCATATATTTAGGGGTTTGAAATTATTGAAGACTCCGCCATTTTCAAGCCATGGGTTAACACAGAAAAAAACATGTTAAGCAAATTAATGACCGGTCGTGGCGGGATCGATACATACGTCAAAACATGTGGTATCGATTTTGACAAGTCGTGCACGCGAATTTTTGAAAGTGAAGAAAGGTTGCTTATTAAATAACTTTATAAAATGATTTGGATAGTACGTGCGTTTTGATTAGTCTACAAGTGTGTCTTCATAGCGCTATGAAGAACGAACATGACGTGAGCAATATGGTTTGCTCTGTCTCCAAGTTGTGAGAATTTACAGTTTCATGAAAGAATTTAAAGTATACATACGCACTTCGTACATCGTTTTTCTCTTTGTTAAGACTGAAAATGATAATTTTATAAAAGAAATAAAACATGTTCTCCGTGCCTTCATAGCCTGGTGAAAACTTCGGCAAAGTTTGTGAGTATTCTCTCGGGTTTTCACTGATCTGCTCTCAAATTCTCCCAAACGTTCGCCTAGGTTTTGACCAGGTTATGAAGGACAGAGAACATGTTTTATTTCTTAAGAAATAGTCAAATTTATTTTGTTTCTAAGTAATGTAGTAATGTAGTAATTCTAGTAGCGCTAGCGATATAATGAGCGAGAAATTTCAATAATGCACGATGCGAAGCGAAGCGAAGCAGAGTGCATTAAGAAAAATTTCGAGTTTGTTGTGTCGCCAGCAAGTGGTTGTATTTGTAAACAAACCACGAACTGAAGGTAACTAACCCTCTTTTAAGATGCAGTCTGAGTTCACTGCATTGCAAGGTTTGAACAAACAAGAATCTTTAAATGAAATAAAAATAATCAAAATAATTAAAAATGATTTTATAATTAAAATGGCATATTAAGTTCAAATAGAATAAAATAGAAATTATAAAAAGCTGTACATGAAGAAAGATTAAAAAAATACTGAGAACTTTTAAAAATTAACGCGAAGAAGATAATTTTCATGAGCAAGTAAGCGAAGCACTCACTGAAATTTGTCAAAAGCTGAAATTAAATCGTAAAGAAATTTAGCAAATACCTTGCTTTAGAATTTATCAGCATATCCTTTGGGAGGTACTTCTAAGAACTCAACCAGTATTTGAAGTGTTTTCACACGTCTTTGTTCGCCATCTTAAAGTGATCTTGTCAAGAAAAGTCAGGAATCTGCATATTTTTGCTCCAAAGTGTTATGCACCATAAAACAAACCAATTTCAATGATTGTAAATCCGGTATTCAGTAAATCTGACAAATGGCTGAGTTTCATTTTAAAACATTAAACAGAAAAAACGATGAAACTTCAAACGTGTTTACAAGGGGCCATTTCATTTAATATCCACACCCCCTAGTTTTTCACTTCTAACCCTAAGAAAACTCATTTCTCAGGGGTCTTCAGAAATGTTTATGAATGAAGTGTTTTATTGGGTTAGCCCTTAAGAAATTCAGTAATATTCAAAAACCCTCAGAAAAATAGCTGTGGACAACACAAATGTTATGCTCTTCCCTTATAACTTCCCTGCGGATGAAGCAAATTTTCCAAAACACCCCTCGGAAAAAAGCAGAAATTTTAGATATTTCCCCTTCTTAACCCTTCAGAAAACGAAAAGAACAAAGTACTCCCTGAGAAATTTTTGAAGTAACCAAACCCCTTCAGATAAATTGGTGTGGATATTGGATGCAATGGCCGAAGGCGGGAATATTTTTGGAGGTGCGCCAAAAGACCGCCAAATCACTTGCGTGTATACTCAATAAAAATCATTTGATTAATATTTTTAGTGGTTTGAATTTATCGAAGACTCGGCCATTTTCATGCCATGGTTGAAACCAAGAAACGAAGGTTGTAATCCATAACCGCAAGGTCGTACCGGTTAGTGACACATAAACCGAAATAACGTGATTGATTTTGACCAATTGCGCACGCGTATTTTTTACAGTGAACGAAGATTGCTTGTTAAACAATATTAGTAGAAATGTTGTCACTATCAATTACAAACACTGCAGTCTGATTGGTGATAGATAGCGTCTGCGGGATGGGAACAAGTAATGCAATATGGCGCCCCTTTCCCGCATTTCGGACGTCTCGGAAGAGGTTCCAAACTTTCTTATTCAGAAAGCAGTCCCAGAGAAAACTAGATTAGGAACAAAAAATGGTTTAAAATTTTCAATTCTCAATTTCTGTTGCCAGTTGATAGAGTAACTCGGGCTTTAACCTCGTCATTCTATCAGGCTGCAGAGGTTGCGAGATCGTCTTCTAAGAGTTAAGTATAGAGACTGTCTGCACGTAGCGAAAGAAAACATCGTTTTTCAGTGAAAAACTAAAATTTCTGGACCAACCGAGATATTAATAGTTGTCAGATCAACATTCTGATCACAAGTTTTGGTTCGAAAAGTTTTTGCTGTTTCTTCGATCAAGATATAAATTCTCTCAGAATAAACTCGGCTGTATTAACTATTATTTTTCAAAGGATAATACAACTTATAACGAGAAGCGATTCTGTGTTTTTGTAATTGATAACATTTCGGTTGATTGTGTTAGCAAATTACTATCGCAGATTATCTAGATCAACAGTTTCAAGGGAATAGACTGTCCTTGCTCGTTCGCTGTTGGCTTTTGTTCTCTTAGAAACAATGCTTCAGACAGCTTTCTTTTCGTATTTTTCAAAGGATAGCTTCTCCGCGCCGGCTGTTTTTCTTCGATCCAAAGGCTGCTATTAACTACAGCAACAGCTTCATGCCTTCAAAAGGACCATACTTATCTAATAGCGATTCCGAATTAAAACATGTTCTCCCTGCCTTCATAGCCTGCATGGTGGAAACCTAGGGGAACGCTTAAGATAATTCCAGAACAGATCAGTAAAAACCCGAGAAAATTCTTACAAACTTTGCCGAGGTTTTCACCAGGCTATGAAGGCTTGGAGAACATGTTTTATTTCTTTTATAAAATTATTATTTTCCGTCTTATCTTATCAAAGAGAAAGGCGGTATAATGCATATATAGTTTTGTTTCTTTCATGAAAGTCTTGCAACTTGGAGACAGCCAACCATACTGCCACGTCCTCTTTGTGCTTCATAGTTCAATGAAACACACTTGTTGACTAATCAAAACGCACGCACTATCCAAATTATATTATAAAAATTAATAAAAACTGAAAAATCCACTGAATAGTTTTCCAAACTAACTGACGAGAGACCTGAAATCAGCTTTGGCTAACGTTACAGTTTGACTTGTATACCACAGATCATGTATAGATCATAGACTCAACTTGTTTCAAAACTGACAAAATTTGATTATTTGAGTCGTTATAACACGGAAACGGCTAAAAGTTTAAAGCAAAATCTGATAAAGAACTTAATATACAACTTTTGTATCTCTATCCGAATCTGTAGCCACTCGTAACCAGTCTTATCGCTTACGTCTCTCATTTTCTTGCTTCAAAAAGCCCGCCAAATCACATGAGTGTATCCTCTGATAAATGACAGCTTTCGCTAAAGTAAACTGAAGTTCAAAGAAATCATTTTGACTCATATATTCAGTTTTTTGTGTTTAACGAAACAATTATTTCAATCTCGGCCATTCTTAAATCACAGCACTCTTAAGCCGTGCATTAAACTGTATCAATTTACGATATTGTGAATATGTCAACAAATATTGCGAAACCATGTGATGGTTTTTATACAATCGTGCGTGGATTACGGACAGTGGACGAAGGTTGCATTTTAAATAAATATATAATATTAGTAATGTAAATATTTGTAATTATTCTTTCAGGTAAAGTACGACTGTAACAAGAGAAAACATCTTCTACCAGTTGTTAGTGGTGACGATACGTTCAAGAATCCAAGCTCGCTGCCGAATGGTTATCTCGTTTATAAAGGAAAATCGTACCATCATATTTAATGAAAAAATAACAAATCTATTTATTTTATGTATGTATTTATAAATAGAAGAGTATTTTAGCAATGTTATGAAGAAGAATGAAAGAGTTTTATCACCGGGTAACAAACAAGTCAATCAGTTTAGAACACCAACTAATCTCAAAGTGGCCTCAGTCAACGAGCTTTCGCCGATAATGAAGCACAACTGAGACGGTATATGGATGCAGTTTGGCTCTTCATTTATTTGGCAGCAAGTGGTTCAGTTCAGTTCAGTTCAGTTTATTGAAAAATTAGCAAATTTTTACAAAAGATCTTGTAAACATGTCATCTGCAAATAGCAGTGAATGCTAATCTAAGGCAGATGCAATGTCTATTACACAAACTCAATTATTAAAAATCTACATACATAATGATTAGCTTGAGTTTACGAAACATTATAATACATTTATCTATACCTATGTATCAACTATTTAATATAACGGAGATAGACGCGATGCGTGTATTTCTATCCAAATATTTTTGCCGCGTTAAAAGTTAAACTTGCATTACGCTCAAATCTGGTGTGATGAGACGTTAAAATACAGTACGGTCTCAGATCCGTTGTATTTTTTATGAAAAATTGTTCTCATATAATGATACAGGTAAATGTAGTCGTGCACAACACATCAAAAAGGGAAAATGCTGCTCACAGCATTTGTATAATCTTTGTATTGTCTTATTATTTCAGACGTCTATGGAAACAGAATTTTATGTTATATCTATTTGAGGATGCATTAAACATTTTTGGTTTGATGACAGAGTTTTTAGAAATGTAATCAACTTTTAGAGTCATTAATACAAGTTTTATGAGATGAGGAAGCTTCTAATTGGCTGTTATTTAGCAACTATTGACTTTGCTTAATCAGTTCAAGTGTAGTGCTGTGGAAACAAGAACTGACTCTGAGCTACAAGTGAGCCAACGCTAAAAATATTATGTGTTCACTTTGTTTGGTTAAGTCTGGATTAAACTGAAGGTTCATCAAATGAGCTACAGCCTCGTTGGGAACCTGACGGAGCTTGTTTGCCTTCTATGTTATGCTGATGAAGCCTAAAGCAGGTGACATCCGTATCGGCGCATACTGATGTTAATCATGCAAAATAACCCTTACCCAAACCCTAACTTCTATGGTAATTGTACGTAGTGAAACTGCATGCATATATATATATATATATATACGGCAAGTATGCACCATTCCGGATATATCCCCCCGGCAAAAAGGCCAATACAGCTGTCCATGGCTGCTAGCATTTAGGCCCGCTGTTTTTTTATGGTAGATTTGGATAAGGGGTAAAGCTTGCTACTAACGTGGCCATAATGCTCAATATAGTAGCTTCAAGTTAGCTACTAGCACGTTTGTGCTATCTATACTTTTTTTTTGACTCATGATCGTCGACCGCTTAAATTTGTGTGTGCCTTCAGTATCTCATAAACAAGCACTGCCAGTAAATATTTCACACTGAGTCTCACTTAACAACAATAATGCAACTAAAGTTTCTTAACTTGAAAGTGGTTATTGAACTCCACCATGTGCTCGGGTCATGAATTCTTGTTAAAACTAACGGCCATACTTGCTGTAAAGCAACTGTTGATAGAACTGGCCTGCAGAGTTGAATCTATCGGCTGTCGATGACTGAGCCAGTATAACCAGCCGGCCAGCGGTCTGATTATAATAAAACCTGGTGAATGGGCTTTTAATGTTTAGGAATATGATACTAAAAGTTCTGGAGCGAAAATAATAAAATCAAAATACGAAAAAACCTGAAAATTTTAAAAAAATTATAAATTGTTTTTCGATAGTTACATTTGTAGATCTACTCGTTTTAGTTCTATCACCGAGCTAGATTCACATTTACAGTTCTGTCGAACACAAGTCAGTTGTTAGAAGTCCATCTACAAGGTTTGTTTCTGTCTTTAGTCCGAAAAACCTCTCTCCATGGTATGAGTTGCTTCTTCGAGAAATTTGAATTGGAGAAAATTCCATTTGTCGATTTTCTTTTCCCAAATCACTCAGCTCGTGCATAGAGTTGCATCGCCTGTCGCGAACTGGTTTCTTCAATTCCATTCTGTTTTGTACATCGAGATTCGGTGGAAGCTGAAGCAATTCCTTCTGTGTAGCAAGATTCTTCTGCTGTGAGTTCATGACCGACTCCGCCTCGGCGTTTGTACTGTAGCGGTTGTGGTTGTTTGATGTGTGTATCACTGTTATGCTGACTTTTTCGTGCTCCGATTCTGTGCCGGGTGATGATGAATCTCCTGAATTAAAGTGCCTTTCCATATCATTTCTTCCCTACCAGCGCGGTAAATAAATCAGAGATATTTTCTGAAAATCGATGAGGTATGTCTTCGCTAATAACTATAATATATATATTAAGTAGAGTCCGTTTTGTTGAATATGTCACAAATCTTCAGCAAACAGAATACGTCAGTACTGTGGACTGCCAGTTTTTTTCGCTTGGTTCATGGCTTCAGTTCTTGATTTTCATTTATATTGTAATTGTAAGTTTCTTTGACAAGAAAATCTACCGAAATTACCAAGGGACCAACGCTTTTGTTAATGTCTGTAATTCTTTTGTTCGCTCTGTTGTTTCGCTTCCTTTCATTGGCTTTGTGACAATTAAAGGGATTTAGATTTCACAGAGTTTGCTTAAGTTATAAACTTTGCATAAAAGATTAAAATCGACGAGTATCAACAATGATGTTGCAACTTAAAAGTTTTAAAAGATATTAATTTTTTTATGGCTCCTTGTGAAGGCATGGGGTCATCGGGGGATACATGATTTGACCGTGCGCATTACCACCGCTTTCTGCTGATCACAGGGTGTTTGGATCTGCCAAAGCAATTCATTCAAGTGTTACTAGAACCCCACCTACATTTCATTAGGACCAAAGGTCTACATAGGTGACCGCCTTGGTGCGCCATCTTGTACCAAAAAGGAATTACACTTTTTCAATCAGTTTGTCACCCTTTTTCATCCATCTCTTAAACTATTTGTAATATCTTAGGCCGAACCTTTTGATATCAAAATTTCTTGTAATCGAAGTAAAAAAAAAGTTGACCACTGATGTCTACTATAGACAATCGATAGTTACCGTTTATATTCTTCTCATCTCTATGCTCATTGTTTTGGTATATTAAATCTGTATTCTCGGTTCCACAGACTTTAACTGAACGGACTATAGTCTGTACAGTGGTACTTCAAATTATATTTGCGGACCAGCATAGACTAGTGTCCACATTTTTGTGAAACGCGAGAAATGAAGACATGTTTTCGATCGAGCTCAAAATGTCATCAGGAGATCTGCTCTCAAACAATCTGTTTTAATAGTAAAAAAGAAAATTTCTTTTTTTCTCAGTTTCTGTCAACTAAATTTCGCTACTAAGAATGTTGATCTCAAAAAAACATCTTGCAATCGGAAGATGCGTCAATTTTTTCATTACACCTGCTTATTTCGTCCCAACGTTGCAAATATCAACTGAACTCTCACGTCATAGTTAGAACAGTGGCATATTTAGTTATGAATACTTTGATTTCACCACCTTTCTTACAATATCTGCATGTTTGAGAGCCAAAAAACACTTTCTATCGAAGAAAATGAAAATTGGCACTTTGTTAAAAGATATTAAAATTATGATGTAACATTTGCGCATTTCAATAATTCGGAACAGCTTTGAAACATGTAAAATATCGGCATAGATGAAAACACAAAAGCTCCAGTACTGAAACTCCCTCCACGAGTTTATCGATGTTCAATTTATGAGTTGCAAACTCCTTTGAATCTATAACGTCACACATTCTCCACTGGAAACACTTGTGCCTTTAGGAGAGTCCCTAATGTTATCTGTTCTTGAGAAATGATGAACACATCTCATCGTTTCCTCGCAAATATGATTTTCCTAATATTAAATACAAATGTCGTACAACGTTTTGATTTTTCACTTTTTACAAAATCCCAAGAACGCCTCATGACGGAAATTCTTATCTGTCAAGAACAATTAGCTGATCTATAAAATGTTTGACACGCATATTGCACTAACTGACTTTTGTAACATAACTGCCGATCACGGTTCCACTTTACTTAATTTAGCCGTAATTTCAAAATCAGAAAATCTATGTTTAAAGATACATTAATGTTTGTGGCGAGAGTCATTCCTAAAACTTGTCACGGCAAATAGCAACCGTGTTTTCAAATGCAAATTTTGGAAGTACAAAAACAATTGTGTGTTGCAACAGAGCTTACTGGAAATTCTAATTGAAAAGAAGTGTAATTAAAATTAATTTTCATCTTGCTGCAATCGTTTTAACCAAGATAGAGAGGAATAATATTTGTTCGCGATGTTGTTCTGTGAAATTATTTCGACAAAGTTTGCTCTTGTTATGAAACTCAAACAAAAATAACACGCTGTAAATGTAACTTTTTACAAAACCAACACACGTTTCGATTCACAAAAATACATGTTGAGTTTAGAGTTCCGTTGAGCACAGATCAGTTTCAACCATAGACAACCTATGACCAAACGAATCGTAAATGCTAAGTCTTCCATTGAAAGAGTTCCTGCGATAGATAGTCAACTTTACTCGAGGCACAACTTCGTTTACACAGTTATACCTTGTGTTGATATTCCCCGCCGATGAGCTCCTTCTTGTTAAACGTGTTGTGCTATTTTCAACATCCGCTGCTGTCGAGGACGAGGATTCTCGGCCACACGAAGAAGCTGAAGGCAGAACAGCAACGCACATTGATTTCTTACCCGCGTCAACACTTATAGATCGTGACATTGAAGAACTGGATAACAAACTCTCATTTCTGTTTGAAAGTTCTTTATTCCTTTTTTGAATTCGTATTTGTTGTGATGCTTTAGTGTCCTCACCTTTGTTCTTGTTGCCAAACCGACCGCTGAAAGAAATACTTCTTTTTAGCTTTCGCCTTGGTTTTTGAACGTTGTCCTTTTTTGTATCTTCATTTGTTGTCGCTTGTGTAATTCGCAAAATACCACTTAAAGATTTATGTCTTTTAAGTTTAACTTTGCGAGGTTTTTTGACCAAAAGTTGATTACTTTCCTCAGATGAAACTATATTCAAATTAGAATATGTCCCAAGATCAGATCTCGCATGGCGACTGACTGGTGGCCGCAATGAGTTGACAGTACACTTTCTTTCTATAACTTCGATATCTTGGTCATTTTCGTTCCGCGAGTGGCGCCTCGCAAGATACGATCCACTGAGTCTCTTTGCTTCATCAGTTTTCTCGACTAGTTTCGTTCGACGTCGGAAGGGAGACCATTTTGCTGAACTCTCATTGCCTGGATAATACACCGACTCAAAACTTGTGTCGCTGTCGACTTCATTTGACCCCAGACGGCTGCTCGCTCTCAATTTTGAAAACTCTTGACTTATCTTTCGCACCGCAGCGTTCATAGCGCCAACTCACATGGTCCACTTCCTAGTTAGAATCTATCCGAGGACTCAACATTCACCAAAAGCAACAGCCTTCCCTCGATAGCTGAGGCGCGTCTGTTGGATTAAAGGTGAAGTTTGTTTTTGTGGCGGGTCAAGTTCCCGGGATTGTTCTGTTTATGCTAATAGAAGTTCGTTACTAATGTAAAACGTATCTGAAGATATTTTTAAGAACAGTTTTTACTTCTTCAAAAGACCTACTGGGGTGTAACATTCAACAGGATTACGTATTTTCACGGGAGATGAACACTCGTTCTAGTCAGACATAAAAACATCTGGTGATCTGCTTTCAACTCGACTGTTAGGCACTCAAACATAACGACGTATTTGACATAAATTAACACCGATGCTTGTTTGTTACGTTTTTATTTCAGTATAAGAGTTTGCGATTCTGGCACTTTAACAAATTGATAATACCTAGCTAATAAGATCAGATATCAATTTCAGTTGTGGTATGTTATATCGGATACCAGTTTTTTTTAGCGTGACGAAAAATTCGATTCCACATAGTTTTATACTGAGTAATCCAGGAGGTTTAAATAACTGGGCCGGATTAACACGTCAGACTCTTCTCTGACACCTTGTAGATAAATTAGCAAATATAATGAGAGCGCATAACTTATAAGTTGCATCAATCTGATGTTCACCGCTAGACATTGATTGAAAAACAGTAAACTGACAAAGCTATATAATAAATAAGTTTATAAATAGGTGATTTTGGCCAAACTGTCGACATTCTCTGTATAACCGCCAAACCAAACATCTTGATCATTTATAT
>JAOBBB020217976.1:0-11565 GCA_025331005.2 Zoanthus gigantus | reverse complement strand
GTGGCTAATGTAATGTAGCAGTAGTCTCTTGGTAGAGATGATGAGTATTGCAGTCTTACATGGCTAATGTAATGTAGCAGTAGTCTCTTGGTAGAGATGATGAGTATTGCAGTCTTACGTGGCTAATGTAATCTAGCAGTAGTCTCTTGGTAGTGGTAGAGATGATGATGATGATGATGATGATGATGATGAAGTTAGTAAATACTTCAGGGTTGCTGCAGGTTCCAATTCAGGAAATTTAAGACCTTTTTAAGACTTTTTAGGCCCAAGATTTCAAAGTTTAAGACCTGTGAAAATTAAAATGTTGCTCACACAAGCTACTGAAAAATTAGAATACTGTAGCTCAACAGGATTGCGGGTTTTGAAGTTACTGCTCATGCACTTTTCTGTGCCTTTTGTGATGTTTCTTCGAGGCATTCTGTGTGCACGACAAAAAAAAAAAAAAGCTTTAAATTTTAACCTGTGGAAGGAACATCTTTGACTTGAAATTAAATTTAAGACATTTAAGACCTAAACAAAGAACTTTTCGAATTTTACGACCTTCTCAAGGCCTTAAAAACTCAAAAATCCAAATTGAGACTTTTTAAGACTTTTTAAGGACCTGCAGGCACCCTGACACTTGCACAAGAAGGATATTCTGTAACACAAACACAAACACAGACCTGAGCTCTGTTCTCCTTCCCACTCCTCTTTGGCAGTTGTGATCACATCAATGAGAGCAGAAACCAACTCGTTCATCACAGAAATTTGTTTCTGTTTTCAAATACACAAACAGTATACAATAGTGTAAAAATGACTCAAACAAGTCAATCTAAAACATATTAATGTCATATAATATTTTACATTCACAAATACAACAACATGGTTCATTGACAACTAAATAATAATAACAAATCCAAACCTTGAGGCAAAATTTGACTGCATCCGTGATCTACTTAACCTTAATAAACTAATTTAAAGAATAAGAATAAAAACACGAGACCGAAACATTGATTCTTTCTTTTCCATTAAACATCATCTTCAGGTGGGACTTGTTTTGCTACTTTTTCAAGCAGTTATAGACATCAAGTGATTTTTTTGGGAAAATAAGGATATTGGAAAAGTCTTTATTTTCTAATTTAGGTCCTGGAAGTTTGATGGTGACTTTATGTTTATTTTTTTCATTCTTCTTAGTTGGATGAAATCTCTGATCTACTTTCCTTCATAATTGCACATGCCTTAGTAATAAACTTGAAAGGGTTATCAGATTTCGCCTTTGCTCAAAAACGACTCAACTTTCTTTTTTTCTAACTTACCACTCAATTTTGTAAAAACTTTGACTAGCACATCAAGACTTCTACTCAAAGGCTTATTTCTTGAAAAAGGCAGGAAAATTAAGTTGATTACGATTTCGTAATAGTGGCACTTTAAGTAAAAAGATTATTACACAATTAATCAATTATTGGTAGCATTAGGGCTTTAAAACTATGACATTGCGGCTTGAAAGTAAAGATGATAACTACTGTGCCCATCACCATTCTTAACACGAAAAGTTGTTTTAAAACAAATGTTATAAAATCAAACATGAGAATAGAACAGATCTGTTAATATTGGCCTACATACATGTACTGCACGTCTTTCTATTTTGTAGTTAGATATTAAATGTACATGAACTTATAAGCTCATGGCAAAGTCAGTGTAGGTTATTGTATGTTTGCAGTTTTCCAAAGAGTGGAATATTTGGCAGCATAGGAAATTAGTAGAGAAAGAGAAATCAAGTTCCTAGCGGGCCCTGGGAAATGCTCTTCTAGAAATTTTTGAAATTTGAATTTCTCAGATCAATGAAACGCACGTATAATTCCAAAAAAGATTCAAATCAGCTGGAAATTTAGTGCAAGTAAATGAGCTCACACAGAAGTCATGGTCTATAAATCAATTAATGGTCTTGCTCCTGATTATATGAGCTCTCTATTTACTGACCGTGGTAGCATATCAAATTACTCTCTGAGAGACTCTGACAGCAAGCTGGCTATTCCTAAGCCCTGCACAAACTTTCTTAAAAACAGCTTTAGCTACAGAGATGAGGTGCTTTGGAATAGCCTTCCAGTTGGGTTGCGGCAGGCAGACTCACTTAATAGTTTTAAAAAGGTTTGCTGTTGCTACTTATAATTTTAGATAAAAAATATATTCTTAAAATTTGGCACGGCTCTCTTGAAAAGTAGGCATAGTAACAATAATTAGGCTAAGAATATTTATTATACATTTAATTTAGATAGGATATATAGAATATTTTTTCAATTATATTTTTATATGTATCTTTTAAAGTCCTGAAGAGACATCCGTGGGTAAATAAAATATTTATTATCATTATTATTATCATAACAATTTGGGATGTTTATGACCATCTCTTAAAGCATAAAAGTGGAGTTACCTCCAGAAATGCATGAGAAAATTAATGTTTGTAATGATGAGTGAGTGCGAGATGACATAGAAATGTGTGAGACTGAAGCTCAATGCATGAGACTTGAAAGATCTGCTGTATAACCACTCTCACTTCCAACACCATGAAATGAAAAGCTGTGTTAAGGCCCATTCAAACGGATCAAACATGTTGGTCAAACATTATCAAACATTGTTGGATGCAACATGTTTGACCCGTATGAACAGCACAATCAAACATGTTGGATAGTGTTGGATGAAGTTTGACTTTGTTCAAACTTTTCATCCAACATAATCCAACATTTTCATTCGTGTGATGAAAAATATGCCATAATTTTGAGCCTGGTATTGAAATCCAACATTGTTGGATGGTGTTGGATTCGTTTGAACACTCCAGGGCCGGGTTGTTCAAAAGCTGGTTAACTTTAACCCTGGGTTAAACAAAAATTCAAGGACCAATTTCTTCTTCGCGAAAAGGTGAATGATTCTTTTAGAATACTGTTTGGGTTTTCAAAGAATAAAATTTGTTATTCCCAAACTTGCAGCTCAAATCCTTCCTTGTAAGGTTGGAAACAAGAGCATGGATTAAACATTTAACCCTGGGTTAGTACTAATCAGCTTTTGAACAACTGGGCCCAGCATCCAAAACAATCCAACACTGATGAAACACCATCCAACACCACATGTTGGATGTTTGACCAACATGTTTGATCCGTTTGAAAGGGCCTTTATTTAAACACCTCTCTACTTATTTACTTTGAATATAATTATAGTATAAGGTTTAGCCTTCTACAACACTGATTTTTTCTGGTAGGCAACACTCGATGCAATCAATTCTTACAGTTTATAACAATTAATAAGCAACCTTCGTTCATGGTAAAAAATTTACGCGTGCAATTGGTCAAAATCGATCACGTGATTTAGGTTTATCTGTCACTAACTGGCAAGACCGTGTGATTATAACTCATAACCTTTGTTCTTTGGTTTAACCAAGGCCGAGTCAAACCAATGAATATATGAATCAAAATGATTTTTATTAAGCTTTTACTCCAGCGAAGTTGTCATTTATCAGAGTACAATATATACTCAAGTTACTTCATTTAGCAGGCTTTTTGGCGCATGTCCAACAATTTTCCAACCTTTTAAACAAGTTTGAAGTTTAGGTTTCTTGTGAAGCATTTTGTAACATTTTTGATTTTTTTTCTGTTTGATTTTTTAACATAAAATTCAACCGATTACCAGATTTACTGAATACTGGATTTACAATAATTGAAATTGGTTTGCTCTATGGTGACGAAAACTTGGAAGCAAAAATATGCAGA
Organism: Zoanthus gigantus; assembly: GCA_025331005.2. Taxonomy (NCBI): domain Eukaryota; kingdom Metazoa; phylum Cnidaria; class Anthozoa; order Zoantharia; family Zoanthidae; genus Zoanthus; species Zoanthus gigantus. The sequence continues at coordinate 7,825 of JAOBBB020217976.1, read as the reverse complement.
TTGCAGACTTTTTTGGACATGTCCATATGTTTATCGTTGCGGACAATGACAACACTTCAAATACTGGTTGAGTTTTTCTAATCTTCATTAAAAGGACTGCTGATGAATTCTAAAACAAGGTAACTTGTTAAATTTTTCTTACGGTTTCTCAAATTTTATCGAGTGCTTCACTACTTGCTCCTGAAAATTATCATCTCGCTACCTGCACCTGAAAACTACATTCTTCACATTAATTTTTAAAAATTCTATTTCTTCAAATTCTGGTTGAGTTCTTCTAATCTTCGCAAAAACATTAAACTTACTTCCAAAAGGACTGCTGATCTACAACAAGGTAATTTGTTAATTTTTTTTATAGTTTGTAGTTTGTCCAATTTCATTAAAATTAATGCTTCACTACTTTGCTCCTGAAAATTATCTATTTTTTTAAAACCTTTCTTCATGTACAGCTTTTTGTGATTTCTATTTCATTCTATTTGAACTTTCGCCATTTTAATTATGTACTTATTTAATTTAAAGATTTTGTTCAAACTCTTGCCTACAAGTTCATTAAGCCATGTATCACGTCTTGCAATGTGCACAGTGAACTCAGATTGCATATTAAAAGGGTTAGTTACTTTCAAAATTGTTCTCAATGCACTCTGCTTTGCTTCACACTGTGCATTATTCAAATTTCTTGTTCATTATATCGCCGGCATGTGGGTGTATTTGTAAACAAACCACTCACATCCAGTAACTAACCCATACATAAAATAAATAATTAATAGTTTATGTACATTCAACTATTGCAATAGAAACAACATTAATTTTACTGTTCTGATGATTGACAATTGAATATTCACAACTCCCCAAAGGAGTTTTCAAAGTTAGAACCTGCTCTAAACAGTTAATTGTCACAGGATATCAAAATTTGACCCTGGGATTGTCTTGCACAAGTTTACAGTATGATTGGACAAAGTCAGATTTGAATCAAGATCACCATCATTACTGTAAAATCCAGCTTATTTAACCACAGAGTCAAGCTGACTACATATTAAATACTTCTGTTAATATCAAAAAATGTTATATATAATATTAGTATAATAATAATAATAATAATAAATTTAATAATAATTATTACAATTTACATTTTACAGTACCTGGGCTTCTTGTGGTGAAAGCTGGAGTGCCTTATTTGACAACAACTGTTCCTTTTCCTCGATCTCTGGGTCGAATTTGGTCCTAAGGTAGTCTGGTACTGAAAGTAGACATAAACATTTAGCAATTGACACTTTCACCATCTTGGGGTGGGGTTCACTACCAATGAACCCATAGGAATCAGGAATCAGGAATCACTTTATTTGCTCTTTAAAAAAAGTTTTTTTACTTTTTTTTGAGTGTATTTAAAATTATTTCTATTTACATTGAATGCTTGTTTCTTACATACAACTTAGTACCAATGTTTATGCTACCAGCCAGGGGCAGATGAAGGAATTTTAAAGAAAAGGGGGGCCCAACTTTATCCCCCCTCATAGAACTCCCACAATAAAACTTTTAATCCAAACTTCAAGATCAAAATACAATGTCTGCCTAAACTGAGCAAAGACAAAAAGTTTACATCGCTAAAGTGCCAATTAATTTTATTGAAATGGGTTGATAATGGAGAAAAAGAGGACAGAGGACCTAATGGAGATGTTGGGATTGAAGGAAACAGTGTTTCAAATGGCAAAGGCAAATGGAGTGAGATGGTACAAATGACTGCCATTCGTATTGCCAAGTGTTATTGTAGGTTAGTAAGCTAAGATAATAAGACAATGACAATAAATTACAAACCTTGTTTTTTCCAACAATTGAGATCTTGTGGTTTAAAGTCTCGCGACCACGTTCCGCTTAAACTTGTTACACATTCTAACTTTCAGGCGTTGCTGTATCTAGATTTGTTCTTATGGTTTAAACATGGAAATTTACAAAATACGGGTATTTAAGGTGTTGGAAAGAAATTGGCGAACTTGTTTAAGTTAGTTGAATTAAAGTAGAAATATTGTTGAACCTGAAGATCAGACTCGTTTTTTTAATCCAAAAATTGGATTTCCGAACGATGTTTTCCTTTCTTGGACTTGTTTTCATCTTGATGTCACAAAGTTGTAATTGCCATGTTTTGAGCTCTAAACACCAAATTAAATAGTTATAAAGTAGTTCAAGCGTGCATAATTTCGAGTGAGTTTACACTTTTTGTGTAGCTTCTAAAAATGATTTATTGATTTAAAAAATGTGTTCAGGATATACAGAATTACTTTTCTCTTGTTAGGATTGTCAAACTTTAACAGTCAGCAAGTTGATGAGATTGTAACAAAATCACGAGTAAAACCAGCAGTTCTCCAGGTTGAATGTCACCCTTACTTAACTCAAGAACCATTAATTAATCATTGTGAAAAGCAAAACATTATTGGTAAGTAAGTTACAGTACAAATAATTCCTATACCCTACTAATTTATAAAGCATTCATACATTAAATTTCTTTTAACAGAAAAATAACTCCTGAAAAATATTATTTATAATAGTTTTATAGTAGATTGAAATGGTATGCCATTTCGAGAAGACTTAAGTAGCAAAGGTACCATTAGTATTACCTTACCTTAGATGTTAGACCAGCTTGTTTCGTCGGGAACATAAGTCGTCCAATCTTGTCCAATGCTGTCGGTCGGCAGCAACTCGTTGACATCTGTGCCAGGTGATATTAATGGTTTTTGGGTTGTCTTGAAATGTACGTCGGTGCTCCATGACAATCTCTTGTAGAGTTCCAGACCAAATCTGTCCAGGTGACCTTCAGGATCCTTCGCAGTCACCTTTAGCGTTTAGCATTATGTATGTACTGTACAGTTATACAGCCAGACACCTTGTTCATTACTGAACACAAACCTTGGGAAACATTTCCTTGAGGCTCACGAGAGCAACCACCTACTGAATGAGAGCCGTTTCAACATTTGAGAAAGTGTGAGAGCAAATTTGGCTGCTTAGTATTCAAAATAATTTACATAAAAAATAAACTCGAGCCTAGTTTGAATACTCAGACGGACTCAATACATGAGAAACTTTTTGTTTACTGTAACCAGCAATATTCTTTTCCTTGTTACGGTATCTTCATTAGTAATTATTGTTCTTGATATTATTTTAAGGACTGTAACTTTCTTAACTTTTTGACTTGACAATGAGATTATGAAAACATCGAAAGGTCGTCAGCTTTTTAGCTTTTTTAGCCTTTTTTATAATGTTTTTAAAGAATGTTTTATCGCAGTTTTGTATAGTTAATTGTATTTCAAAATCTATCCTTCGTATACTCCTGTGTGATAACCAGCTGCACCTTTTTAGACATCCTGATATGTTTTTGCCAACGCTTTGTCAAATGTCAAGACGCCATTGAATTTTTACTTTTATGTTTGAACTTTGGTGTTACACCAACTTATGCACAACTTGATCATAAAAGAGCACGCAAATGGAAGAAATTTTCAGAAAGTTAACAAAAGGATGTCATTGAGGAGGAATTAAGATCCAAACTCTCCCAACTTTAACAGTTCAGGAAAGAAATTCAGAATGCTTACAAACATCTCAAAGATACTGCTCTTTGCTTAATTTCCTCGCCATTTTGCAGACATTGACTTTTTTGCGCAACAACCAGTATGAAGAAATGATAAAAGGCCACGTCAATAAAATCTCACGATTAATATCAAAAATGTTTGATGTTAATAAAAAATATAAACAACCCCTCTTCATATCGCCTTCTTTTCTTCGAAAAGCTTCATATCTGCAGAGGTCTTAAGTTTTTCTTGCTTCAAAGGTTTCATCCATTGATATCCAAGCAAATTTTGATAAAGTGTATTGGAGAATAGAGCCGATTTTGGAAGATTTTGATAAGGAACTGGCATGCTCAACGCTACGCTCAATTGCTTTGAACTATATCCATCATACAAGCCCAAATCCACCTAATGCACTTGAAAATGCCCTCAATCGCTAGAAGAATCGTCTCGACAAGCCTGATAAAGGTTCTGTTGTAGTTGTGATAGACAAAACCGAGTTGATCTATCTTTTAAGTGCTGCTGCTGTTGATAACACTTCTAAATTTGTACATGTTGATGTAAAGCTGTCAAAAAGCGTGAACGTCCACCTAAATATTTCCATCTGGTCTTACAAAAAGAGAAAGAATTGCATAAAGCTGTACATTAAATTCTACCTGAAGCAATTGCTCACTCACTTTCTCCAAAGAGTTCTAGATTGGCACACCTCTATGGCCTTCTTAAGACCCACAAAACCACACTGACTATCAGTCATTATTTTATCAGCAAGTGGCACCTACAATTATAATCCCACCAAATGGCTCGAAGAGAAACTCAAACCACTCTCCATCAATGAGTATACAATCACTGATGCTTTTATTTTTGCTGACGAAATCCGTACCGTTTCCGTGATTGAGGATGACATGTTAGTCTCTTATGATATGATATCACTTTTCACCAGTATGCCCCAAAGTGAGACGATTAACATCCTGGTTGAGAAAGCTTTCACTGATGATTGATTCAACACAACCTTTGGCCTTAATCTGCAGAAATATAAGTTCGGTAAACTACTAAAAATTGCTACAACCAGTCAACTTTCCAGTTTAATGGTAAATTGTACTAACAGACTGATGGCCAATGTTTTTATGTGCCATCTTGAAGAAAAGCTTTCCTGCAAAGGTTTAATGCCTGACCTGTACAAACGGTATGTAGAAGATGCCCTGGCTAAAACGCCCAGCATTGAGGCTGCTTTTGCGATTTACACTACTCTTAATGGCCTAAACCCCAGTATGAAATTTATAATGGAACTCCCTGTAAGCTATAAAATTCGTGTTACTGGCACGGAAATTGTCAAGAGTGGGACTAAATTTCAAATTCAAGCTTACAGAAAACCAACAAACATTGGCTTGCTCTTACATTTCCGCAGCCACACTGACAAATGTTATGAACACTCTTTATTAAAGACTATGTTACACTTTGCTTAGGCTTTATCTTCAGCAGTAGAATTTTTTAATTTAGAATGTGACAAATTGCGATCAGTTTTCGGTTGCCTAGACTATCCCAGGGTTCTTATAGATTCCACCATTGGCAGCTTTCTTCTTTGCAGTACAAAAGAAAACTGAAAGTAGTTGTAAGATTAGAATTAGTCTTCCTTTTTAAAGATCAAGTAGCTGCCAATGCTGTTCGTAAACAATTTCTTGACCTTAGTCATAAGATTGGGCCCACATTGGAACCAGTCTTTGCAAGCAGGAAGTTAGAGCAAGATCTCAAGTCTAAAGAAATTAAGCCGTCGATAGTAAATCAGCAATGCGTTTTATACCATTTTTCATGTGATCTGTGCGATGCAGATTATGTCAACTATACAGCCAGACACCTTTTAACGGAACACAATGCAACACAAAATCTCGGCAATTAGGAAACATTATTGAAGCTCACGAGAATAACCACCTACTGAATGAGAGCCTTTTTTCTTTGCTGCGGTCTCTTCATTAGTAATTAATGTTCTTGTTAGTATTTTGTAGATTGCAACTTTCTTAACTCTTTTAACTTGATAACGATGTTATGAGAACATCGAAACTTCGTCAGCTTTTTAGCCGTTTTTATTACATTTTTAAAGAATATTTTATCACAGTTTTTTATTGTTAAAAGTATTACAGTACTTAATCTTTAAATGTTTTGGTTACTTGTTAGTGACAGCATATAGTCCACTGGGCTCTCCTGATCGGCCATGGGCCACCGCAGATGATCCTGCCTTATTAAAGAACCCAACGATTGCAGAAATTGCTGAAATATATGGAAAGTCACCAGCCCAAATTTGTATCAGATTCCAAATTCAACGAGGCGTTGTTGTTATTCCTAAGAGTGTAACACCAAAGAGAATTTAGGAAAACTTTAAGGTTGGTTTTTTAACTTTATAGCCAGTGAGACTAGTCAATCGCTTTTTGCTCATTCATGTGCAAAGCACAGGTATGAGTAGTTTCTGGACCAAAACCTGAGTGCGTAAACAGAAATGTAAGTTTAAGTATGTAGATGGAAGTGAAACTACCGGAAATACCTTCATGCCATACACCTCTTCTCTTAGTCAAACTTTAAAACTTCGTGGCAATGCTTGTGCAATTGGATCCTAAGGGGGGAAATATGTTTGTGTAGTTCGGAAAAGGGAATCTCGTTCTTATTGGTAAGTTATTATATCATATGTAACATCAGTAAGAACGACCAGACTTGAGGCTACCTTGAACAAATCTGCAAAACAGTCTGAGCTATTTGCCAAACAAACCACAAAACTATGAAGTTTTTTTGTAGACAAAAATGTATCATTAAAATTCCAGTCAAAAAACTGGAATGGATGCATGATAGTGTATTTGGCCTCATAACTCTTGGATAATGACTTGGTTGCTATTGAGAAGAACTCCATTATGTATTGTTATTTCACCTCTGAAGTTCCAGTTGCCACGAATCTGTTCTGGTGCTTGTTCTCTTTTCTCTGGCCATCCAGCAAGTACTGTATCCTTTTAGGTCTGTAGTGCTGGATCTTGACTTGTGCATTAACTTGAATATATTCGAGGGTATCCAAGCTGTCAAGCTCGATGGTGAACACTTAAAATACATCTCTATCACCCTCTGTAGTCGTGGTTGGCGCTCGGGAGAGGTGGTCTGCTATATGCATTTCTTTACTAGGTTTGTAGCATATGTCAAGGTTGTAGCATTGCAACCTGAGAAGCATTTTCTGCAACCTGCTTGAGGCTGACAGGATTGATTTTTTTGAAAATTGCCTGTTGGGGTTTGTGGTCACTCTCGACTGTCAACTTTGCTCTTCTTGCTTATTCTGGTGAAAATGCTGACAGCCAAAAACGATAGCAACACATTCTTTCTCAATCTGTGCATAATTTCTCAGGGTGGAAGTGAGTGTGCGTGATGCAAATACCACTGGCTAGTCATTCTGTAGTAATGCGGCACTAAAGCCACTCTCGCTTTTGACTCTAAGTTGAAAAACTTCAGGACTGGGTGTTGTACTGCCAGCACTTTCACCTTTTGGAAGCCTTGTCATTTTGGTGAGACCACAGATCATTCTTTGTGGTGAGTTCTCGCCGTGGCTTAACTACTTCTGACATCCTGAGTAGAAACTTAGCAAGATAGCTCACAAAACCAAGCAATGCCATTAAATCTTTCTTACTTGTTAGTTTTGGCATTTCTTGAATAGCTGATACTTTTGCTGGATCGGGCCTGAGTCCATATTTGATGATCACGTGACCCATGTATTGTACTTTAGTAGGTGACCCATGTAATTTACTTTGGTCTTTCTCAGGCTCAGCTTGTCTTTGTTGAGCTTTAGCTTTACCTGTCTCGCTCTGTCTAGAAGTTTCTTCACGTTATCATCATGGTTAACTTCTGCCTCCTCCTGTGTCTCTCCATAGCCTGCAACTAAAATATCATCACGAAAAACCATAATGCCTGGCAAATTTCAATTTTCTCGTGAAGTTTGCTCTCAAATTCCTCAAAACCTAGATTTACTACAAATGGCATTCTTAAGTAGCAAAATCTGCCAAATGGTGTCCATGAATGACCTTTATTTGTACCCGGATATACAGACTTTACATGAACAATGTAAAATTATTATTATTTTTTTAATTCTCTACAAATAATGAAAATTGGGTACTAGCTACTTATAATAACCAGAAGGGCTAGAATCTAGGCAGCCATTATTGTAATTATAGTATATAGTATAGTAAATGGAAGGTCATGTACCAAATGAAATTCTACAGGAATACTGAAACACACACACATAAACAAACAAAAAC
>JAOBBB020217891.1:0-11566 GCA_025331005.2 Zoanthus gigantus | reverse complement strand
CTTCCAACCACAAAGTCCCAGGTTCGATCCCCAGCTCTACCGAGATTATAGATCATTTGTGTGACTTTCTTCATAAGATGCTGTGGTTGGTGCAGTTGGTAAGAACTCTGCCTTCCAACCACAAAGTCCCAGGTTCGATCCCCAGCTCTGCCAAGATTATAGATCATTTGTTTAACTTTCTTCATAAGATGCTGTGGTTGGTGCAGTTGGTAAGATCTCTGCCTTCCAACCACAAAGTCCCAGGTTCGATCCCCGGCTCTGCCGAGCTTATAGATCATTTGTGTGACTTTCTTCATAAGATGGTGTGGCTGTTACACTTGATAAGATCTCCACCTTTCAACCAGAAGGTCTAGAGTTCGATTCCCTGCTTTACCGAGATTTGAATACTCTGATCTGTTGACTGTTTTTTCCGGTAAAGCTGGTTCTGCTTCCAGTCCTCCCAGGTTGGGAAATAGAGTACCTAGTGTCGCGTCCAGGGGGAATTCAACAATACAAAAACCGGAGATAAGCGCCCGCTCCAATGAACCACTTCAGGCTTGGGTAAAGTTTCTGCTTTAACTTCCTATTCATACTAAAGCAATGCACTTTTGTTTTTATCCATTTTCAAATTCCAATTTTGATTGCTCTCTACTAACTATTTTCATTGTTACTTTGATGTTAAATTTGCTGATAATGACCTTCAAATCGTAGGGCCTCTTTACATGGAGTGAGTTGCCCCGGGAAGCTGAGATATCTCGGCATGCTGAGTTTCTCGGTTCTATTGTATTTTGCCTTTTCGTTTAAATGTAGAGTTTATCTCGGCCAGGCGGGATGAGATTTGACAAGATCAAATGAAGCGTTTCTGCTTATCAACCGGGCGATAGCACGAAATGCTATCCACGTTGAACTGGTCTCGGTCTGGCGGGTTGACATTTTTGCATGTAAATGCCAGCTTATTATCGTCCCGGCAAGGTAAAACATCTCGGCGTGCCGGGACAACTCGCTCTTACGACATGTAAGGATGCCCTTGCTGTTCTCACTTAATATGTCATGTAAAATCAAAACTTGTTTCTAAGCAAACAAAATGTCAACTGATGCATACAAATTTTAACTGACCACATATATTGGTATAACAATATAAGTTCTGAGATGAGTTCTGTTTTAAAAGATTGTAAAATGTTCTCTATGAACTAGGGAGACTAACCTGTATGAACACCATTAAGATGAGAATGAGTTACTCGGCCGAGATTTTCTTTGTTTTAAATACTTGAGTAGGCTATCGAGGTTCGAGGGCGTGCCACGCCATCCGCCATAAGCATTAGACCTACTACCAAACCTCAACTTTCTTTGGATAAAATTTGGCATTCTTTTGTTGGTATTTGCCAATTCTTCGGACGCAAGTTTTTCTCTCTTGAATACATTTGGTTGCAGACCTATCCCGTCTATTGGCTTGTTATTAGCGTCATCAAGCATAGCATTTCCAGACAGTCGATCGACTCTTTTCTCAATGTTAGATCTAACTTCATTACTTTGCGTTTCTTCATCGCGTACCCTTTTTGGTCTCCTGAAAGGGTTCTTCCATTTCCAAGCCAACTTGTTCCATCGGTTCTTTTGTCCGCCGAACTTTACTTTTCCATACAAGTGGTGCATTCTTTTAACTTTTCTAGAATTGTCATCATCCAGCTTTGTGTTGTCTTTTTTGTCTTTTTTTAACTTTTTAATAGCATTTCTCCATTTCCAAAGTGAATTTCGCCAAAGTTTGTGCTTCCCACCGAATTTAACATCTCCACGCAAACGATGCATTCTTTTCTCAAGGGACTCGCTGTTTGCCTGTTCTTTTGGTTGTCCGTCATACACTCTTTTCTTGACGATCACTGCACCATTTATGTGATTTTCTACATCTTCATTAGCCACATCTTGACTATTACCAGCGATTGTTCTTTCATACAAGTTGGCGTTAGCTGCATCGAGCTCCCGTGTTAGTGAGGTAGAATTAACGTATAGAATGACAGTGGAAATCAAGGCGAATCTTGCGCAGAATTGACCCAACATCTGTTGAACGTATATTGAGACTAAAGTTAGTTAGCTAGCTAAGCTAAATCCTTTACGAGCAGGTTTCTGTAGTGTTAAGCGAACTCTCCCTGGACGGTACACTAATCCATCGCAGGTTGGCTTCCAGCAGACTCTGGTACTCATTTTCCTATCCCGGAAGGATGGAAAGCTGAGTTAGCTTAGGTGGAAAATAAGGTCACACAAATATTCAAATCTTGGCAGAACCGGGATCGAACTGGGCACCTTGTGGTCGAAAAGCAGAGATCTTACAACTGCGCCAGCTATGCCCTCCAAAAGTTAGTTACTATCATTTATCATTTGTTAAATAGGGGGCGCAGAGATATAAACTTTAATCTTCGACTGCTGGTAATTTTTAGAACAAACAGTCTGCAGGTTCTTAGCCGTGATCTCTATTTTAACCCTCAACAAAAGTCAAAATATAAGGCGGGAAAACGGCCGCTCGCATATGTCACACCCAGTTCGTCATTTTAGACTTCAGTCCAATGCGAATACACATGTTAAAGATACTTTATTCCAAGGAAACCGAAAGACTAATCAGTTATGGCCTTCCAATTAAACTACACAATTAAGTCACAAGCTGAAAAAGCTACAAATTAGTATTATGTAATTTACAATATTGGAAATCATTATGATAAAGGTAAAATGCATTAAAACTATAAAGAAGATGTATTTTAATTAACTTGAAATGAAATGCAGAATTTGTTTTTATCAAGGATGTCTAAGCGAAGTGCATGAATAGAAGAATAGAGGGACCCTGGTAATAAATACAGAACTGTGTCATTTGAGTTCAACGGTAAATGAAATGGAAAATACCGTGGAATGCCCAAACTATCAACTTGATGTTTTCTGAAGAAAGGGTCGCGAAGATGCGAGTTAAAGATATACAAATATATAAACTTTCCTTCACAAAGAACGAAAATAGTTTCAAATGTTTAAATTTCCAAACCCTTATATATAGCTAAGCTAACTAAAGCTAAATCCTTCACGAGCCAGGTAGCCCATGGCCATGGAGCCGGCGCTTGTCTCCAGTTTCTGTAGTGTTAAGCGGATGAGAGCTGGAGAGCGGAAGGATGGAAAGCTGGGTTAGCTCACTAGGCAAAAAAGAAGGTCGCACAAATATTCAAATCTCGGCAGCGCCAGAAATTAAATCGAACCGGGGATCGGTATGTGAGTTCCGACTCAGTTACCGCGAAAATCGCGTTAGGTTGTGCCGTAATACCGAAAGGTTCCGACGTAAGTCGAGAATCCATCTGTATCAATACGACAATAGGTAAGAACAGTAGGTTTAGATAGCGACTGGTTGTCCAATCCCACTGACAAGATCTAGACTGAACATATCACTGCTGTACTGGTAATTTGCTTTATTTCAGTGAATCAAATGTACACAAAATACTCTGAAAATTGCTACCTTTTTCCAGAACTTTGCTTTTTATTGGTATGATTTGCGCTTGCGTGCGGGTTATTTTAATCGACAAGTTTTGATTGAGTAATTTGTAAAAATAAATAAATGAATAAATAAATGATATAAAAAGTCTCAGTGAAAAAAATTATTTTTTGTTCTAGGGTAAAAGAAAAAAGTGTTACTAAGACACCTGAAATAAATTTTATTCTAAACATATTTGCTACTCAGAAAATTGCTTTGGTTGCTTTCAAAAGTTCTTGTTACATTCGGCAGTCATAATTGCCTTCGATACAGTAGGTAAATGGTACTTTTCCGTTTACTGTTAATCATGGTATAATAAGAAGCAATGAGGCAACTGAAAACTCCGCCGAGATTCTTTGAGCTCCAGCTATATAACTGAAAATATATTTTGATGAGTTGAAAGAGCTATTAATAATTCACATCTTCAATGTTCATGATAAATTATTGCTTTAAAGCGAATACGAGATATTGGTCTTGACTTATCTTTGTAAAAATTAATGTTAAGAACCAAGATTTCTTTGAATTCTACCCCAAAATTAAACCATTAAATCAAGACCTTGCTCAACGATTACATTTTGACACTTCTGAACGGAACAAAAAGTCCCTTCTTTGCAGCCGATATATTTCATTATGCTTTCTCACCAATCTAAATTAAAGTGCGCGCCTTTCTTTTATCCCTTTTCTTTCTCTTATCAACTAGCTTGCATTATATTGAGCCATCTTTCTTTTATTGTACACCTGCCCTTACTTTTGAAAGTGAAACGCTATTTGAGAATTATATGAGTCTGAAAAGCACAAAGCCTAATTATCTTTACCTGTTCGGAACTTTCTTGAGCCTGGTCACCCACATCGAATGACTTTATACTAAAACTGTTGTTGTCTTCATTTTTGCTACAAAAGCTTACGCGGTACTAACGCAAGCATTTAGCAAACTAACTTGATCTAGCTTTGCCCGAATTATAAAAAGTTTAAAGGAGCTGACGTTTTGATTGACTGTTCGAGCGGCTGATCTGATGCAGGGCTATCACTAGAAATAATCAGCTCTTCAGTTACATATACTTATGGAGGTGATCAAAAACTTTGCTTTTTACCAATTAACATTGCAGTTTTTTTTAAATAGCTGCATAAACTGTGATAGTTTTAAAAATTGCTTTATTTCATTTACCAAATTTAAATATCCAAGATCTACTGAGCAATTTACCGTCTTGCACGTATTATGAACAGAAACGTGTTACGAAACCAGTTGAGTGCTGTCGCGCAAACGTTTGAATATCAAAAACACATGTATCCACTAAAAATCAGAAGACTTGCCTCGTGAGATAAAAACTCATGAAAAATATAGAAACCACAAAAATATACCGAAAAAAAAAAAAAACAGGCGCCTTTCCAGAGGATGGAGTGATTTAAAGAGAGAGAGAGAGAGAAATGGTTACAGCTGTGTCAGTTTTAAATACTTGACGTTTTTTAGTAACTGTTGATATAATTTTCTTTGTTTTATATTAAAAAAACTTGCATTAAGGTTACCTTATTTAAAAAAAGTGTACCTTACATATTATATGATTATACGGAATAAAATAAATCTACAGATATCGGATATAGAGTTTTCTACTAATACAATGAAAAAAGACATACCTTAGCGTGAAAAAACGACCTGCCTTCTCGGACCTTCGAAACAAGTGAAAGTTTCTTTGATTGTTTTCGAAATTAAATGTTTTCAATACGGAATAAATAATTCACATTTTAAGTTATTAGTGTAATTCGAACCATTAACAATGTCGCTTAGTCGCTGTAGTTTTTTTTTTATGAGATTTTGATCTAAACACTAGTTGAATTGCAAAGTATTTTAAAAATAACGATGTTAAGAATGTATAATCATTAGTACTGATTCTCTGAATAAGTATGATCGAATTTTTACCACAAGATATAACAAAATGTTCATAAATATTTCCTGTGACAGCCAGATCTAATTTCAATTATTTCATTAATTGATTAATGCTAATGGTGTTAGTTCTTTAAATCATTTGTTTTTTTGATGCATTCTGGTAAACAAATTAAGCTGCGAATTAGGGGGAAAAATACTCGATTATTAATAGTTCAACTACCTCTTGAGTATATTTGCATTTATGAATCTCGTTTTTTGGGACTTTTTCATGGAAGTGCATTACATTATCTGTTAAACTGTTGACACTCAAGGATATTTGAATTAGTTCATGCTGAGATAATCAAAGAAAAATACCGACAAAAAGAAAAGAACTGCAATCGAAAACTATAATATAATTTGAAAGTATAAACTGAAGTACTTGGCGTGTGGGCAGATGATGAAAAAAAGATTCATAAACAATTCGCTTATTCCTTAGAAGTAAAGCAAAAACTCAATATCGCATCAGGCTCCAAGCAGAAATGGTTATAAAATCATAAAAATGGTAAACTTTGGTCAGACATAACTATTCCAAACATTTCGCACAATGTATAATAAAAAGAATATAAAAGCATTTTGCCTTCATTACTTTGAGCGAAGAAACGTAAAAGAAAAAAAAGTAATTTTTGAATTCGGAGTCCGGCTCATTTTTTTCTATTACTTTTCCCTGACCTAATTCAAATGAAGTAGTTTTAAGTTTTTAATTCAATTAAACGCTTACTACTCAGTCACGACGGCATAGTACGTGAACAGGAACAAAAAACGAGAAAATTACCCTATATTGAGGGCAGTTACTGAAAAAAAATCATGGTTTTCCATAATGCCTCTAACATTATAAGAAAGGGGAAAATTTTTTAATTCTCAGCAACGACATCAGATATCAACTTCTGCCGCATTATTTCATTTATTCAAAAGCGCTAACAAGATCACTGTAATGCTTTTAGTAATATTTTGTACTAATTTTTTGTTTTTATTAGGCTATTTTAATTGCCAAAATTTTATTCGTTGAAAAAATTGCAAATCACAGAATGACGCGTCCTTAAAATATGCCTCTCAAATACCTTTTTGTGCGGTTATGAAATACACGCGCCAAATATGATGCACTCAGTGAAAATTGGCACTGGTTCTTCGATTTTTAAAAAACTTTCGACAACGGTCTTATGCTTTTAATGGTTTTGTCAGTTGAGTGCTGTCGTTATTTGAAATTGCTTAATACAAGTCGGCTTGTACTACTACACTGCTTAAACGCAGTAAAGATTGGCAGCAGAGAGTCGTTGTTCTTAAATTTTCGAAAAACATTTATTGTGTAAGGTTCCTCGTTGGTTCAGTTTACCGGAAAGTGCCTAAAACAACTCTAGGTATAGTTCTACTGCAGTGATTTAATTAAGTGTTATCTTAACTGTTATCCAATTTTTTTCGCTATATTGTTTTTTCACCCATTTCCTAATCTTTTCCTAAATCTTTGACAATTTTATAAGTTATTTATCGCCAACGCGCTAAAGCCCTATAAAACAGAAAGCTCAAAGACAAAACATACGTGTGGGTGGTTGCATGCATGAATAGAATGGACTCTTCAGTTCAGATACAGAGCAGCGCATTCTCTGAAAAGTGCTATTACTACAAAAAAAACATTAATAATGCATTAAAAGCCCACTTTCAAATATACACAGAAATAATAAGCTTAAAAGACTGAGAGATATTGATAGATATGAAGAGAGAAAAATATTACATTAGGCAAGAAAAACAAGAACAAATGAAATCATTATATAAACTCTTTTTTTTCGGCCATCGAAGTTTTATCAAAAACAGAACACAGATAGCGGATATAAGCTTTTTGGTATGCATTTTATAACTTGACGTTTCGTTTGCTACTCTACAAACATTTTCAAAAGTGATCGTTGATTTTAAAAAATGGAACAAAATTGTAGTTTCATACGTTCCTAAGAAAGATTTATTTATTGTATTGCCTTTTTTGGGTTCACAATCCACCTTTATCTCTAAACGTCTTAAAACATGTATTAGTAGTTTTTACTCTGCTGTTGACCTCAAGGTCATCTTTCAAAACACTCAGAGAGTTAAGTCTTTTTTCCCCTACAAAGACCGCCTCAATCGCTCTCAAATGTCGAAAGTAATATACAAAGCAAGCTGTTGGGATTGCAACGACTCGTATATTGGAAAAACAAAACGAAGATTACACGAGCGTAAAACAGAGCATTTTAAGGCTCTAACAAAAAGAGATCTTCACTCCGCAATTGCTGAACATATATATACCACCGGACACAACATCAAGTGGGACAATTTTGACATAATTGCAACCGGAAAGACTGATTTTCATTGTAGAATAAAAGAAACCTTGTTAATCCAAGAACCCAAGCCCGCCATGAATTCAAACGTGGCCAATGAGAAGTTGTTACTATATTAGTAACAGTCAAACACTGTCGTTTCTTTCTTTTTATTGGTAAAATAATTTAGTACCCAGCTCACTTTTTTTTTTATAAGAACCATTTTTTAAAATTAACGGTCACTTTTGAAAATGTTTGTAGAGTAACAAACGAAACATCAAGTTATAAAATGCATACCAAAATGTTTATATCCGCTATCTGTGTTCTGGTTTTGATAAAACTTTGATGGCCAAAGAAAAAGAGTTTATATAATATACCAGAATTAGTTTTGCTGAATTTTGCTATCCTACACTAGAGAAAATTCCGAAATATAAAAGAATATATACATATTAAATCGTATTGGATTTTCTTGTATTTACCTAAGCAGGCCTACATCAGCCTTCTTCTTTGCTAACCAGTTTTAACATGAATTAAGGTTGTTTTGTAATGCTATATTAGATTCGTTATCCAAACATGAAAAAACATTTTGAGGTAGATTTTTTATAAGAAATTTTTAAAATTTTCGTATTGGGTAGTTCTACAGCTAATGCTCGTGGTAAGAGAGTGAATCCTCCATATATAGGCCTTATTTCTAGGTTATCCCTCTATTTTTAGACATGGTACCCAGCTCTTCCGTTTATGTTACTTCTCTTTGATTCTACGTTTGAGACTTTGAATTTTTGTTTCAAAGAGCCTGCGCGGTCCGTCATATTTTAATTTGGTTGCATATTTCATCCTCCGCGTATATTCCACGAAAACAACCACGCAACGAGCGAGTAACCTCCGCGGAAGAACTGGGTACCATGTTTAAAAATAACTTAAGAGAGTAAGACCTACATTGGGGACTCACTCTTTTACCCTGCATCCTCTCTTGAGCTAGATTACTTTGTATTAAAGCATTAAAAGTGGGTAATATCAGGGAGTAAAGCGAATCAGAAGCATTAGTATAGTCCAAACTAGAATTATACAACTCGGCAAAAACAAACAGACTGGGATAAATTTGCATGCTGAGATGCAATACTGAAATGAATACTTCTTGTTTATTACCTTGGAATCGACCAATTGTGTCTTAGAAAAGAAAAATGATACCACGAAAAATGGTGTCCTTTTTCATGCAGTAAACCGCGAGTGTTTTGTCATTAAGTTCAGGGTCAACATGGTCAATGTTCCCATATTCTCTTTCTTAGCATGTAGCTTGAGGAACTTTTCATAAAGTGTCTTTTACCTTGCAAAGCTGTTGGACAATTTTAACTTGCTTGTGTCATTGTTAACTGGTAAATTCTAAAGTGCGAAACTCCATATGAAGGAAGTTAAGGAAAACGCAATCGGCCTATCTTTCAAGGGCAAGCAACGCTGGACAAATCTTGTCTTCCCAGCTTTTACAATAGCAGCTTTTGTTGCTTTGCTGGTTCGCATTGAGATATCTCAAAGACGTAATGAGGCACTTTTCAGCTCTCTCGAAAGCAAAATAAAAGATTTGCAGGATGAGAAGCTAAATAAAGGTAAGGTAACAAAAATTGAAACTATTCGCGAGTTCAAAGTACACTTATGATTTATTTGTTTAGTATTTAGATATTCATTATTTGGACAATGAACGTTATTTTAAAAACTTGGTCATCCTTTATGGTATAAATCTCACTAGATTGGTACCAAGACGTCTCCAGTTGTGTACACAGCCTTTTCAAAAGTAAATTTTTATTGTGGTAAATTACTAGGAATTTTATGAGCTTTTGGGTTTTCTTCCTCTTTCATGCATGTGTTATTTATTTTATTCAGTTCCGTACGCCATTTTTCATCCTACGCTTTTCTATTGATAACTAAAACCTTTACATAACTTTATATATAACTGTTCTTTGTCAAAGCAATAATTACCGCATATATATAAATACATTTATTATGCTATATTTATCAATCATTTCATATTTCATGTAAAATTAATGATATATATTTTGTTTAGTGTGCCTCGATAATGGTAAACAACTGGCCTGCCTCCATTAGATTTTACTGTTTGTAGTTCAGTGCACGTGTTGTAAGTATTTTTGCAAATCTAAAATGGATTGAAACGAACTGAAACTGTGCTGCTTCAAAAAGAACTCTTTCTGTACAGTAAATATACTATATCGGGGCGCTTTGCAAAATGTTTTTGCCGCCTTAGAAGAAGAATTGCATGCAGCATTCTCGTTCGTGAAAATAAAAAAGAAACGGTTATCCGAGTGAGGTAAACAGGCGTTTGATTACTGAAGACGCTATATTTGAAATTTACTTCCGTGTGAATGTACAGGGTCAATTTAACACGGCCAGTAATACAATCTGGATGTATACCATGGACTTACGGTGGACGATGGACGATGGAATAATATTTCCGGATCGTGCTTTCGGAAAACCAAAAAATACGTGCATAAAGTGGGAAAATGTGTTGAGATTAAAGGAGTTCGTTTGTGAAAACTGAGCAAATAGTGAAGAAGAGATTAGTAGAAAAAATGATTAGGGGGAAACGATTAAACATAGAACATTTTCGGCGGGGCTTTCGTTAGATATATTTAATACTTGGTATTGGTCCAATCATTGCAGTTGATAAAGGCGGATTTATTGAAAAATTTATATTATAACATTTTGCAAGACAACGAATTCATGCCTGCCAACAAAATGTTTAAAGCGAAAGCCAAACTATTGAAAAAAGAAATCAATGCGAAACCAAAACACAAATCATCTATTTATTCAGGAAACATGCGGAAATTGAAGCGATACTTAAGTCTGTTTGAACTACACTTGACACAGGGGCGGCGGAAGATGAAAATCCCAGGGGGGGACACTTCTAGTCGGGTTTACCCTATTATATGAAAATGTCTATCTACAGTAGTATATACAATAAAGAACGACCACTTTAGAAATTGAGTGAAGGGGGAGGTAGCGCCCCTTCGACACCCCCCATCTCGCTTCAGCCACCCCTGTAAACCACTTGTGTCATTTATACAACTTTTTTGTAAGTTAAAAGAGATTCAGAGATTTTTAGGGTTGAGGTTTCTCCCTCGTAAAGGAAGCTAGATAAATTCATTCCTAAGCTAGTTAAGAATGAGGGTTACTATTACTTCTTACTTCTTTTTCAGCTGATCTCCTTAACAAGATTACCTCACTTTCAAGAACTAAACGCAATGCGGACAAAATATTGAAACTGACAAATTTCAAAGTCAACGACATCTGCATAAAATGTCCGAAAGGATCACCTGGTCCAAAGGGAAGTGATGGAGCTCCTGGACTTATGGGCCCAAGAGGTCCTACAGGAGTTGGATTTCCTGGGATAAGAGGTCTTCCTGGGGAACTTGGTACCACGGGCCCTGTTGGTGAACCAGGTGAGAAAGGGACCACAGGCGAACCAGGAATAAGGGGACCCCCTGGAGAAAAGGGAACCAGTGGAGAAAAAGGAAATTTAGGAGAGAAAGGAGACCAAGGAATCAGGGGGCCCATAGGAATAAGTGGGCCAAAAGGAGATTTTGGAGAGACAGGACAAAAAGGTAGAGTAGCACGGGATTAATAAAACTAATGTTAGAAAAAAGCTGGCCGTAGGAATTTATTACTTTTATTCACAGAAATTTACGAATAAATATAGGAATTGGAAGAACACTATATTACTATTAGAGATTGTAACTATAATTATATAAGGGATCCACCATTAGGAAAGTGATGGGGGGAAACCAAAAAAAATTCATGCAAGCAAAAATGATAGAAAAAAAAATTCATGCATAAAGAAAAGTTTAATATAGAAAACATTTTATAAAGTGTTCAAAAGTTATT
>JAOBBB020217818.1:0-7500 GCA_025331005.2 Zoanthus gigantus | reverse complement strand
CCAAAAACATTGCTCCCACAATTCTGGCAGTCCCATAGATATTAAATAAATTTAAAGAAATCAAAGATCAAAAAGCAGTCCCGTAGTCACTGCTTCAAGTTTTGTTTTTAGAATGAACCATACTTAAACTGGCCTTGTGGGACCACTGGAGCAGTGATTATACAAATGTCAAGATGACAGGGTATTCTGAAGTCTAGTTCAATAAAATAATAAATAATAATTGTAATATTTAAAAAAATAACATTAATGAACATTTCAGGATTTTTTTTATATGAGGGATTTTTGTATTACTATGCTTTTATTCTGTCACCAACTGCAAGTGACCCATTGCTTAAAATTGATAGTTTGGAATCACACAGAAATACAGACTGTCAGAACTACTTTATCAACACTCATGAAAATTATACTTTAAAGCTGTATCATTTTATTATTGGCGACAATGAACCCAAAGTAAACGAGAAATAACACGCGTATTTTCGTGCTCATTTACCTAATTGATTCACGAGTTTCTGTCATACAGAAATGAAGAGAATGGAAGAAACGGGACGGAAATACAGAAAAACTGAAAATACAATTCGGCTGACAACACTGAGAAAAAGTTTAATCTAACAATGTTACTTGTTATTGTAATGCAAGAGTCATTTCAAAATATTTGTTGATGCAAAGCGGTAAACGGAAGTTTCATATTGTCTTATTGGCTCGGAGTTTGCAATTAAAATTTCGTTTCAATGGTAATTGCTACCTGCAACCGCTTGCTTTTGTCTGTCTCTTGCGCCAAACAAATTTTGCTTAAAGGGTAGAAGTTTTATCATGTAGCACCTATCCTGATAACTTTGTAAAGTTGGATACGAAAAACTAATAAAGCCGGAATGAAACTGGTCTGTTCAAAATTATACGCAAGCTTTTTTGTGTCACGTGCTCTTAGTACCCGCGCATTTTTTAAAGGTGTTTCAATACAAGTTGCAAGGGTATTCTTTAAAAGACAAATGAATAACTACAGTTCCTTTCTTGTCATTCAGTTATTCGTAACATAAAATATTAAAATAAACTTTTTATTCAATTCCTCCAACCAAAATCGATAAATTACAAAATAAATGACTTTGATGGATCGCAATTAGATGAATGTGTATCAAATATTTATAATTCATCAATGCACGCCATTCAAGCGAAAATAAATTTAGTCAACATAGGGCATTGAAAATGTATTTATTTCGATATTGTATTGTTTGATATGGTATGAAGATGATCCGGAAAAACTTTAAGTGAACATCGAGAGTTTCAACATTTCAAACATTATTCAAATTCGTATTAAAACCTTTCACATTTAGTCCGTCAGGAGCACATTGCCGTGAAAAAAAAAATACATTTCTCCTGCAAAACACACGTGCACCGCTTAGCTTGGCAGTTCCGGTTTACAAAATGCTGCCGAGAATACAAAAATATTATAAAAAAAGTTGTTTTCAAAGAATTTAAGGTGTTGTTTAGATAACCCTTCGGTCCCAAAAGCCACAGGGGATAAGTGTCTCGGCACAGAGATGAACTTTGCAAAAACCACGACCCTTGAAAGAGATGCACACTTTGTCTTCCCAGAATGTTTATTCGGAAAGGTAAAGTTTGCATATCAGGAACAAAAACAAGAAAATTTCACTCACTTGAACGGGGAGTCCTCCAACAAATAAACGATTAGGAAACCTTTTTCCAAAGAGATACTGCGTATTGTCAGCCATGGTTGTTCCTGCCAGTGAACAGAGTTAAGACACTTAATGCTCACACCACACTTAAACTATACAAATACTGACCATACAAGAATAATATCATACTAACACTAACAAAACTCAAGATGTTTTGAAAACAAGTTTATGGGAATTAACTACTGACAGTGACATGACCATACGTTATGTTGCACCATGTGAATCGAAAAACTCACGGAGGAAACATCACAAAAAATGTTTCTTAGCCTGTATCAGTGTATGTGAAGTACCCAGTGGCTTCTTCACCGAGAGAGAACGAAAATAAGTTTTGTTTAGGTATTAATTGAAGTGAGATGCTTTATGATAAACGAAATAATTTTTACTTACCTTTCAAGTTCTTGCCGAGATGTGTTATAGCACTGCAATGAAGGATGACTTCAAGTGAATGACGGATGCTATGAATATATTAATAAACCCCAGAGTTCCCGGCCAAGCGACACCTATCAAGATGAAATGTTGTGTAATATTTATTTAGGTGTTACTTTTGTTGTCGTTGCCGCATTTTATAAACAATAATTTTACTAAGCACAAATCACTGCAAACACAAAACATAAAAACCTATGTAGCGGTAAATGAAATGGGAATAATTGTCTGTACGGTTTTCAGAAAAGTTCGAAAAATAATTGAGTAAGCGTATATTTAACTTCAACTTCTTTGTCTAAGTGGGTGGCTTAAGAACATTAAAATCGAATTTCATGAAGTTGATCCGCTCTACGATAAAGAATCTCTGTCAGAACGACAATTATCACTTTCTCGCACCTAAAAACCAAGCAAATTACCGCCATCATAAGTGACATCTCCTAAAAACTGAGGAAATACAGACGTCCTCTTGTAGAAGAGCTATTTACGGCGCGCATAAAATAGTTTACTAGTAGTGGCTATCGTAAATTGTCAATGTCAACGTGCAAATCAAACACGAGAACGATAGAAAAGCTGTGCAAACACTAAGAATAGGCGCTCTCATTTTACTTTTTGAAAAAACTTGTAAATGAAATATCGGCATTTTTATATTTTCTGGTAGGAAGCTGGGATAAAAAAAATTGTTTTTTCACTATTAGTTTCTTATACAAATCATCCGATTAATATTTTTCAAAACTAATCTTGAAAGCGCAAACGTGATCCATCATTTTGATAAACCAATTCAAATAGCAACAACTTCAACTTCTAAAGCGGATTTACTCAACAACCATTCAGACAGAGAAAAACAAACATTTTGATTAAAGTGCTTACACAACAAATGTAGAAGTATTTGGGAAAACTTTGCTTCTGGTTTCCCACGCTGACACTTGTCACTACTACTACTATTTTAAAAGTTGTCTGTTTGTTTGCTTTAGAGCTAGGAGTAGAAGAGACTTATAGATAAGAAATATTTGAAAAGAATGGAAACACTGCAACATAATCCTGTATGACACAGAGAGTTTAGGGGCCGGCGTTCAGTCATTCTTGTTTTGACGTGCGAGGTTAAAGCGGTCTATCACCACACCAGCTTTTGACTTGAGTTGAATGCCGCGCTGCATAATTATAAATTACCGCCAGTTGCAACTATTATTATTATGCCAAATTTTTAATCGCGTTAAACAAAACTTATCATGGTTCACTGTAACATTATTCACCATAATTACAATTATCATACTTTATTTTCCTCATCTCTCACTTTAGCAAATTAAACAAAAAGATAATTTCTGAAACTCCTTAAAGTTAAATCTTCCGCGCTACATTGGGCTGGGCGCGGTTTAGCTTCGCTTCTGTGAAATATTTTTCTAGGTCACGTCCTCTCTGCTGAAAATGTCCAATTTAACACATTGTTCTTTCTAATCAAAAGCAGCCAGAACATATTATTCTTTGGCAAGACAAATAAGCTCGAATTTATGTTTTTAAATGAAATGATAAGTTTTGACATGATATCAAAACTAGCTTCATGTTTCACAAATGCTCTCTTGATCAATTGAATGATCCGACAGTTCACTATGTATAATCGCGTTAAAAATGCATTTTTCAGACCACAATAGACTTCCTGTTGAAAGGTCCGCTTTGATTCGATTATAAATGACTGTTAACGGAAAGACTCTTTTCGCAACGCCGAACAGCAGCTTCCATTTTGAACGTCAAATTTTAAAGGTTTAGTTTTAGTCTACCTCAAAAATTTAAACTGGAGATTTTTATTAAATAAATCTGCAGATGAAAGGCAAAATAAATTTATAGTTTTAAAAACAAGAAGTATTCCAGTTAACCCAAAATAAACATGTATGTCTCCACTTATCTTTCTAAATATTTTTGCGACGCAAACTACAGTTTAGTGTGCGATAACCCAAAAGTAATTAATCTTCATTTATCATAGTGTCAGTTGCTCGCAACAGAAGTCTGGAGCCGTACAATATTGGAGCTCCCTCAGATTAGAGCGAATTTTATTTTCCATTCCAGGCAATAAACAGGAAACTTGGCCTTTTGACTAATAATAGAGGTGTTGCACGGGGTAATTTATTTGGTAAACTGCAACATCACTCAACCATATGGGAAAAAAGTTGCCAAGCCAAAAGAAATCAGTTCGGATACAGGTATACTCGTCTCTGGAAAATGCAATGCAACAAAACTTTGCAAGACAGTGCTAAAGTAGAACACTTTCGCATTGTTCCTGAGAGACAAACAACGTATGATAAAAAGCTTGTATGAAGATGGTTGAGTTCAGGAAAGAAAATGCTGCCTTACTGAGAAACAACCAACAAAAAATATGCGAACTTCAAACCTTTACTTTATATGATGATATTTATAGGCTTTTTATAAGTTATAGCTTTCGCGTCATTCAAAGACAAACAATAGCATATGACAAAAAGCTTGTATGACTATGAATACTGTCTTTACTACAAAACGACCAACCGAAAAATATGGGAACTTCAAACCTAAAGTTCCTTTAGATGCCGATATTTACACGCTTCTTATAGCTAAGCTTAACTAAATCCTTTTACGAGCTTAGTTGGTCGAGGAGCCGGCGTTTATCTTCGGTTGCGCTTTATGATAGTGTTAAGTTGATTAGTTAAATCTATTCCGTCGCAGGGTTACCTCCCGGAGAAACTGTTTCTTATTTTGGCGACCACTTAAGTACGAGGGAAAGCGGAGTGAGTCAGCATGTCGGATAAGTCATCACATTAATGTTTCCATCTCTACAATGTCGGGACCCTTGTGTTTTGAAAGCAAAGATCTTATAGTTATACCAACTACACTACAGCAAACTACCTTTTTTTTCAAGGCTCGTTCTAAACACACTTTTAAATTTCTAACGTTCTAACCTTAAAATGTTCTAATTTCTAAAATTGGTGTCTAGGTTAAAGAAAAAGAACTTTGAAAGAATAACCCCTCAGACTCAGTTGGCATGCAAGTTGTATAATTTAGCACTATGCCAATGGTATTAAAGAATGAAGCACGATGAAAGCTGCAAGTCTTTTACCAAATAAAAATTAACATTTTTGAAAAGGGAAGGAAGGAAAGATTTATAATTTCTTTACCTTCCGTTTTTACTTTTGATATCCGCCGCAAAAGCTCAGTCACATTCACCGTCACACCAGTTGCTTCCGCTTCTAAGAGCACAATTACAAGGAATATTTTCAAAATTTGGTCCCTTTCTCGTTGTTTAAGCTCTTGGCTTTATTAATGATAGTTTTAACAAGGAGAAAGGCGACGGGAACGACAAAGAACTTTTAATTAGTCTTAATAATTCAATACAAAACTTAAAAATTGCGGCATGTTGGAATGCACCGATCTGGCGGCTTCCTTCTTCCTCAGTTACTGTTGTCTTCAGTAATAATGACCACGAAAAGCTCAATTTTAGAGTTCTGTGGGCAACGCTAAACGCAGCAACACAAAAAAAATTGCTGATGATCTTTTAGCCTTTTAAGGCTAAATCTTTTTCTGTTCTCATTTCTCGTGCACAGTCGAGACAGAAAACAAAATAGTTTTTCAAATCAGTCAAGGCCAAAAACTAAACTGCATGAAAAACTGCGGTCGTCATTGCTTCGTTTTCTATACTTTTAAAATCTTTCTAATATCTTGCCGTACAACCTCTGCTGCTATAAAAAGAAACCATAATACAAAAAAACAAGGTGCTTTTTTGAAACAATCTTTTTAATCCTGTTTGCCGTAATTTCGTTTAAGATACATTGAATGACTTCTAAGAAAATTACAATGTCAATAAAACATTGACATTGAGTTTGAAATTCGTTCCAACATAATGTCAGATGAGATGTTTAAAAACAAAACGAAATAATATGCTATATTTATTTTTTCTTTGTAAAAAATAAGAACTTTTTTTGGGCTGAATGCTGACTCAATTTTCCGGTTATCATCGCCAGGAAAAATAGACACCAGTTATGCTGCAAATTTTATTTGTAAATGTTTATTATTTAGTTGCCAACATGCTCTAAAAATGATAGCGATGATGCACTGACAAACCCAGCCCATAATTTACTTGATTTCCCACAACGTACGAAATAAAAGCTCTTCGCCCTTTATCATTGGTTGGTATGTTTTTGACGTTTTCTTAAAAATCGAGCATTTATCAGCTTTACGATCTCATCACTCTCATCGGAAAAGCTTCTAATGAAAACGACTCTAATCCTATCCAAACTTTCTTGTTAAAAAATTGACCCTGGAAGCTGCTATGAAAACTCAATTTAAAGAACAAGATTTAATGAGTGAAGCCAAAGTCTGCACACTGAAACTCACCAAGTTGACCTCTAACTGGCGCTTAGATTCCTCAATGGAAGTGTCTAAATGACCATCCCAGCCGGTCACGCAATTCAAATTACTAAACAGCCGGCAGTTTTTTTTCCCTAAATATAAAAAAAATTACAGACTAAGATCAAGATCGAATGTTCCTATATAGAAAAAGAACCATTAAGCGATTCAGAAGCCGGTGCTAGATCCTAGCTTACGCCAGGCACACTACTGTAGATTCAACCTAGGTGATTTCTGTCCATAATTCTTGCCCTGAGTAAAAATTACGTTTACTGAATTAACAATTATTGGATCATGTGTACTATCACCCACCTCGGTGCTATATCGGCCTATACCTCGGGCGATAATCGGCCGATGCACGGTCGATACTCGGTCGATATATCGGCAGTTTGGCGGTCAATATGTTGGTCGATACCCCTCCGCAACTCGACCGCTCGCGCTATGTCAGTCGAGTAGCGGACCGCGGCATATCGGCAGTATATCGGTGGTATATCGGCCTATACCTCGGGCGATAATCGGCCGATGCACGGTTGATACTCGGTCGATATATCGGCAGTATGGCGGTCAATATGTTGGCAGATACCCCTCCGCAACTCGACCGCTCGCGCTGTGTCAGTCGAGTAGCGGACCGTGGCATATCGGCCGTATATCGGCGGTATATCGACGGTATATCGGCAGTATATCGGTGGTATATCGGCAGTATGTCGGCGAGAAACTTATTGTGTCGGTCAATACATGAATCGGCCGACGTATCGACCGATACACAGCCATATGTCGGCCGCGTATCGATCATATTTGTAATTTCTGTAATGCATTACTAATAAATGCGTGCAATCACCGTGACTTTTGTGAAAAGAATTGGCGCTAATAAACGCCCGGGGGGCCTATCAATTTTTAGGAGAGTGATTGTTTTTAGAGTTCTTATCTATGCCAGTAAAGTGACTAAAAGTTGCTCAAAAATCTGCAAAAAGTTGCTCAAAAGATGCCAATTTTTATCAAAAGTTGCCCAAAAGTTGTTTAG
>JAOBBB020217736.1:0-11567 GCA_025331005.2 Zoanthus gigantus | reverse complement strand
ATAGAAATAACCCTATAAGCTGTTCAGGAACAGTGGTAAATACTTCATTTAATATAACAGTGGAGATGGCAAGGAGATGGTCAAATTCCCAGAGGAGGCGGCTTGTTGAGCCGGCTGCCGGCCCATTTTGAGAAGGCTGCATCCTTACAAGGTTGGCAAATAGAGGATGAGTCAAAGACTTTCATGTGCTTAACGCTGCCAAAACTAAAGATATGCTTCAGCTCAAATTAGCCACTGAGTTCAATAAGAATTTAATAGTAATAATTTAATAATGTCTTAGTTTATGTAGCACTTATCCAAAGCTCTAAGTGCTTTACAAATTATTACAAATTTCAACAGTCGAGGATCTTAGATATAGTTCTCAACAGTGGCTCACATATTTGAGACATTAAGAAAATGCCCTCAATTTAACAGATATACCACAACACTGGGATTACTTTAACCCTCCTCTTTTCACGCGTGGGTTCTTTTAAGTCCCTTGATAGAAGATTGGGAAACTGAATTTTATTTAACAGTTTAACATCCTTATCCAAGCAGACGCAAAGGTCTAACTATTTGCAGATATTAGAGTAAAGGAAGTACCTTTTCCACAGTTATCTTAAGACCCTGAGTGTTGCTCCAGCTGGGAATCAAACCCAATCCTCCTGAAAATAGACAGGTGCCCTACCAACTAGGCTAACCAGGTGGTGGTAAGCTTTTAAAAGCAGTTTTGAAAGTATAGGGTTGATTTTTGTTTTCAATATGCCTTTGTTTTATGAATTTTTATATTTTGTTTTTTTTTTCTTTTTTTTACAGATCCCAGAGAGCTCTTAGCAGAAGAAGCACATAAGCCGCCTTGCCGAAGATTTTTCCAAACAGGTGAGCTACAATAAATTTGCAGGTAGATCACTTCAAGAATACAACACACAATTTAGACCACTCAAGGCAGAACTTTTGTTATTATAATTATCAATGTAGTAATGCATAGGTGCTAATTATCTCGCTCTCCTGAGAATTTCTGGCATTTTACTGTAAAATTAATTACTACAGAGAATTATGTTTTGAATCTGCAAGAATAAATGTTTTTTCAGGGAATTTTTTTTCAAGACCTTAAAATGATTTTTTCTTCAGAACATTTTGTTTTAATTTTTCTTTTTATTTTTAACTATTTTCCCCCACAAATGATCATATTTTGGCTAGTAGATGACATCACTTCTGACACATTAATCAGCATTAACTAAGATGAAATGGGTGATTTTCTTGTGCGGTAAATCAATCCATCACCTGACACATGCTTTTTCTCAATCATTTCTTTAAAATTAACAAAAAACAAGACGCTCTAGGAGCGTATACTTGTGCCAGCTTGTGGATAAAATGTGAAAGCTTTTGATTTTATTGAGTTCTGACAGTATACGCAAGACTTGCCTTCTCAGTCACGGTCCAGTATATCAAGTGTTACATCAAGTGGCTGAAGACCTCGACACAAATTTTAAAAAAAACACACGGGGCAAACCTAAACTTGTGCCGCGCTTCGCTGCTGGCACAAGTAATAACTATTCAGTCTAGTTTTAAAAAGAATGAAGGAAGGGAAAGAAACAAGATACTTGTGGTGAAAAGGATGTACCATGTAAAAGTGGATGATACCATTAGCTATTAATTATGCTTGGCATATTCCCAATATAAAGAGTCACTAAATACAGAGAGATATGCTAAGTACCTTCACCAATTTTGATACAACTGGTTTTTGTTGTTTTATTTTAGGCTCTTGTGATTATGGAGCTCGCTGCAAGTACTCTCATGTCAACTCAGAGTTGCTAGTGACCTCACAAAATACTGGTACATTGATTATCATTAAAAAATAATGATGATGCAGGGCTCGACACTAACTTTTCAACTTACTGGTCTAGTGGCTAGTGTCAACTTAGATGCTACTAGCCATTTTTTTTTCTTACTAGCCAAACGTTGAAAATCTGAAATGTCTTATTTGAGAAAGACAAAAATTTGTTCAGTCAATTTCATTTTGTTTACTAGCCAAAGTGGTTAGTGGAAATAGAAAATCAACTGGCCAAAACTAATTTTCTACTAGTCTGTGGCTAGTTGGCTACCGTTAGTATCGAGCCCTGATGATGGCATTCATTGTTATAGTAATAGTGGTGGTGATAATGATGCTGGTGATGATAATAGTGACAACAATGGTGATGATGTTAATTGTGATAACGATGGTGATGTTAATTGTGATAACAATGGTGATGTTTATTGTGATAATGATGGTGATGGTTGGTGATGATAGTGATGATGATAGTGATGATGATAGTGATGATGATAATGATGGTGATGGTTGGTGATGATAATGGTGATGATAGTAATGTTGATGATAGATGATGATAGGTGATGGTGATAGTGGTGATGATAGATATGATAGTCTAGTGATTGTGATTTTAATGGTGTAGGTTATGAAAAATAGAGGATATATGGATGCGGTGCGAAGATACAGATTTTATCTTCGAGTGTTGATAATATCTTTTACGAGTGAGCGATGTTTTCAACACAAGAAGATTAAATCCTTATCTCCAAGCAACCATTTAATTTTCTTTTTATTATATGAAATCTTCACAGTCAAGCAAAATTAAATAAAAAGCAAAAATTATAAGCATAAGTATTTACTGTTCCTGTCTTCAAAAAAATGAAGGTAAATAATGGCTACTAAACTTGCTGAAACAATGAACAAGACTGTAATAATTATCCATAAACCTTTTATATTTTTTCTAAAAACTGTGTTAGCTCTATCAGTAACATCTACGAATCTGGAAGGCATTTCTGTGGGTTTTTTTTTCCATTTTACAACATTAACTATAGGTATGAACAACTTTTTAAAATTTTTTGCTCGGGTCAAAAACAACAAATGACTCAAAGCACTGCTCATGCGGACGACTGAAAACCGCACGAAAATGCTAAAAGCTGATTGGTTGAAAAATGATATCACACATGTGTTGATAAAAATGGAATATCATTTTTCTGATCTTGCTACCATTCGGTATAGAACTGTATTTCATATAATAATTAATGATTATGATAATAATGTTTTTGATAATTGTGGTGATGTTGATTATTGTGACAATGATGATTTATGTTACTGTACTATCCATACAGACAGAACTACTGACTCCACTGCAAGTGAGGACGGACCCTCATTAGAGAAATGGCTGCACAAGTGGCAGCAAAAAAAGAAGAAAAAAGGAGAATCTGACAGGAATCTTCAGAAACAGTCAGCAAGTTCAGCAAAGTTTGTTGTACCTCCTGGACTACCACTGATACATGAACTACCACCCTCCCTGAGACCCCCACCTCCAGGGGGATACCCTGAGTTGCTTGTTTTGGAATGGGGTTAAATTTAGCTGTTTTTAGATGAGAGTGTAGACTGACACTGTGAGTTGAAAAGAGATGTAACGAACTGATGCCCTCTTTGCATATTTCTATATAGAGATAGTTCTATCTCAGTCTATAATATATCTGTTCAATTTACGTTACTAGCTACAGTACAACACACTTCGCTACCATATTTTACAAGAAAATGGAAGAGAAATATCAAAGCAGGCAAGGCTCTCACTACTAAATTCTGCTTTTGACATTACGGACCAGAAAACAATATAGTAGTTACCAGCCTTCCATCGCTCGGTCAAGGTGAATTCGGAAGTAATATTTCAAACCTTTAAAATTCTAATTACACCATGAAAAAACATCATAATCAAATTGATTTTTACCATCACTATTAGTCGGATAAGGACATTTTATACATTTAAAAAACCTGCAACTGATATAATTTTATACACTTTAAGAAATAAAGATACTCTCCGTGCCTTCATTGCCTGGTGAAAACTGAGTCAAACATTTGGGAGAATTCAAGAGTAGATCAATGATTCAAGGTTTCTCACAAACTGTTTTCACTGTCAGGCTATGAAGGCGTACAACAGGTTTTATTTCTTTTATAAAGTTGTTATTTTCTGACCTAACCAAAAGAAAGGCGAAAATATCATGAAACTGAAAGTTTCACAACTTGGAGACAGCCAATTATATCACTCATTTCAATTTTGTGCTTCATAGCACTACGAAAACACACTTGTAGACCAATCAAAATGTTTTGAAGTAACAATCACGTTTTTTTCAACTTTGGTAAGTCACTCAGGAACAATGTTGTAAAAACCTATAAGAGTACATTTTGAAAGAGTTGAAAATCTTGATCAAACCTATATGTGAGCCATATTCATTTTGCTTTCATATTGTTTATTTAAAAAAAAACCCACATGTTTGGGATGTGACAAGAAAGAGAATTGCAAGTATAGATTACATAATAAATTTATATTTTTACTTCCGTTTGTTTGCTACAGTATCTATGTTAATTTTGTATTGATTTTTTTTAACTTTTCCAACTTCATTGGGCAATTTTTACTGTGCTTGATTACGTCATGACCAAACTTGAGTCTGCTTGTTTGTTTGTTGAAATTTAAATACAACTGAACTACAATGGATATATTTGAAGTTGTCCTTCAGTAGCATGTTATGAAATTGTAAGGTTAAAAATTCAAATGAGGCCTAGAATTACTGTTAAAATTGTTAAAAATTGATTAAAAGGTTTAAAAGCTCGGATAATTTTAAATCTTTTAATCGTTTTTTTAACAATAGTATATATCAGTTGTGGTTTTTTTTGTATGTATAAAATGTCCTTACCCTTCTAATGGTAATAGCAAAAGAAAAAATCCTTTAAGATTTTTCTTCATTCTGTAATTTGCGTTTAAAGTTTGGAAAAATCACTTCCGGATTCATCTTGACCGAGCGGTTGGAGGCTGGTAACTACATATTATTTTCTTGTTCGTGACGTCAAAAGCAGAATTTAGTAGTTAGAGACCGGTCCTCTTTTTATGTATCTGTTTCATTTTCTTGTAAAATATGGTAAGGAAGTGTGTTGTACCTTCGTAAATTGAACAGATAATATTATATTGAAACAGAACCGGACTCTCACTACTAAATTTTGCGTCACGGACCAGAAAATAATATGATAGTTACCAGCCTCTCTTCGCTCGGTCAACGTGCAACCGGAAGTAATTTTTTCAAACTTTAAACGCAAATTTTACCTTGAAAAAAAAATTGTAATCGAACTTGCTTTTTTGCCATCAGCATTAGAAGGATAAGGACATTATACATGCAAAAACCTCACAGCTGATATCTACACGTAAATAGGTTATACAGCTGTTATGATCTCGCTAATTTCAAGTTTTGTATATAGTATTATTGTTTTCATGAAATTCAAAATGGTGCTGACAATAACGGCGTTTACTAATTTGTTTGGTCAAAGTTAGTAAAGTGGACTGGTTATGAAACTTCGCAAACTACAAAGAATGTTACGATGCTGCTTTGTTTCATGTGTGTAGGGTCACGGTTAGGATCTTTTGTTCTAGGTGTGATGGCTCGTTAGACCATTGGCCGTTTGCTCATTTACATCTTAAAGCCGTTTGTAATCTGTGCAGAGTCAACATCATATAACAATAGGGAAAGAGAGAATAAAAGCATAGAACAAAGAAAGCCGTCAAGTTTCCTAACCATTTAATTTTAATAACTATGGTTTGGTCTTTTAGGATGCTGATAAAATCAAACGAGAAAACCTGCCTAGTGATTGCTTGGTGGTTTATCAGGGTAAGACATAACAAAAGAAAGTTTTAGAAACTTTGTTATTAAATAAAAATTTGAATCCCTATTCCCAACTGGTATGTATTCAATGGCCCTCATCAAAATATCTAAACATTATTTTGTGGCTACTGCGTCGATAGACGGTGTAGAATGTAATTGAGTAATGTGAGTCCGTAACCATATGCCTCGACTTCATGCGACCGTGGTGGCTTGGTGACTGATATATTGTTTCAGCGACTTGTTCGTTGGATTTTGGAAGCCAGTGAAAGTTTTTGATCTGTTTTAAAAACGGTTGGTCAGAAGTATGAGTGGAGCTATTTATCATAGCATAAGAAAATTGTATGTACAGTATTATGTTTTCTGGAAAAGAAACGTTTTGTTTCGTGTTGGACTCGATCGCAAATTTTGATCAAAGTCAAAATTTCACGTGTCAGTCGAAACTGTAAATTTATCAAGAACAAGAGGCTACCCAGTAGCCTTACTCGTGCCGGTTCTTGGAAGTTTTTAAATTGAATCCATGAAAAATGAGAAAGAAACTTGCTGCTATAGACATAAAAATTACTGTGATTTTGATGGGAGGGGAATATGTCGCCAAGGAAAGGAAAGAAATCGAATCAGTAACCGAATCGGGAACCGCGTTCAAAATAACTTTTATTTTTTGATAAACCAAAATGTCTCAAAAAGGTAAAAAAAAAAAGCAAGAAAAGAAAAGAGATGATTTACAGCGGAAGAAAAACAGAACTGTGATACTGTGATACTCGAACTTACTACGTAATGAGACGAAACGAGTAGCAGTCATGAAATGAATCTTTAATTGCACTAGCTACGCTATTTGGAAAATTTTCAGTTTTATCCTCGGTTTTTTAACTAGTTTCAGAGCCATTTGTATGTAAAATACTCAGTTTTATCGGTAATTTTGATTCGGCGACATAAGTGTCCACTGCGCATGTGCATTCAATTTTTTTGTGCTTTTTTGTATAGTGAAGATACTGATAACTATAATAATAATAATTACTGTAATGGCACCGCTGCCGAGTATTTAATTTATGCTATTTTATTTTGTTTTGTTACGCAGATTAATTTATTCTTAACCTATATTTACTTATTTTCCCGCGTTTTCTTTTGTTTTTGTTATCACGTGATTTTCTTTAGTTTATTAGCATCGCTTACTTCGTTTTCTAGTCAGTTTTAACTCACTCGGCTCTTTATGAGCATATCGTTTCTTCGAAATCGTCGATTTGTCGTTATATTGCAAGAACTGTTGTTTTACGTCTATCCTCACAGTCAGTAAAATACAGTTAAAGTATCGTTTCGTTTCTATTATGAAGCTTCGTGTCCATCTACAGCCTTGTAATTGATAAACATTTAATGCGCGTGCGTCGTTATAACGAGTAAAGATCATTAGCTGTAGAGAGGTGACAGTGACGAGTAAAGACAGTTGGTTGTAGAGAGTTGACAGTGACGAGTAAGACAGTTGGTTGTAGAGACTTGACAGTGAGGTTTGCACGAGTTGGTGCTGATAGTGAGAAACCAGATCTGTTGTGCCATTACAATAGTTTACACGGATATCATTTAAAAAGTTTTTAGCTGATCGATATGTGACTTTTTCACCGTGTTTTAAATAAAGTTTACCGATTAAGTTATCTTGATATTTATTTTACTTTTATTTTGCAAGAGATAATTTATAGAAGATATTACATGTACGCGCTTGGATACAAAGTTTGACTTCTTGTGCTGAAAGTATCATTTTGTGAATGAAATTTTAAGAAAACCAGCTCGCGCGTGCCTGAGCGAGAAGCTATCTTGCAATTGGCTAATCGTGTTAGTAACCATGGTGACACCAATATCCTCACACGTGAAAGATAAAAATAATATCTTCACTGTGCGTGATGAAGATATAATTTTTTAGTAAAAGGAAAAATCCTTGTATTTCATTAGTAGCTATATAATAAAAAGGATTATGTGTTTTTCATGTCATCTACGATTACCTTTTCAGTTCTCCAAAGAGCTTCATACACCATTTTTTCACCGTAGCCAAAAATCTTATTATTGACGGATTGATATATGTCCTTAGTATTTTTATTGCTCTGATGGAAGACGGTTAAGACTTAATGAAAACAAATAAGATAAATAGAATGCTGCGTCGGTGTTTGTACAGAAACAGTTTTACAAATAGATAAGTGGTACACCGTAGTGTAAAGACTTCGGTGTAACTTTTATCTATTTATAAAACAAATTAGTCTTGACTGACATCGCTTGTTAGCCCCCAGCAGTGGTCAGTAAATAAAGGCTGCTACCTTCCAGGCTCACTATTATGGTAGATTTAAGGGGTAGTACCCGCTATCAGTGTTAGTACCCATTTTAGTGGCTTTTTAAAAGTTAGCTACTAGTACACATTTGCTACCTATGATTGTGATTACTTAAGCCAATTCTCACAAGTATTGCTCAATCACTTTTATAATCTTAAAAACCAAAGCAATTAGGCGGAGCCAGCCTTTGTAAAAAGAACTTCGTTTCGCATAAATGATTTAATCTCGGTAGAGCCGAGGTCTGAGCGAGCCTTGAGGCTGTAAGATCGGTGCTTTAAGGTTTCCATTTGCGAACCCATTGCAGGTGCCAGTGGTTAAAACCAAAATATTGAAAAGTATTTGAATGCACAGTTATGTATGGTCAAAATGTTTTCAAGTTGTTATTGTTAGGAGAGCTTAACTCACTTGATGCACACACACCAACATTGCATTTTCTGTTTTCAGATGTCTTTCCTACACAGTCTGCGCCTCCATGCGCGGGCGAGGGATCGGTACAACTCCGACTGCGTGTTTGTGTCCCATCACAAGCTTTGTTGCATTTCCCCCAGGAGCTCCATCCTGAAAACCCGCCATTAACTAAGAATAGGAAAAAGATTTGCATCAATGTTGAACCTCACAAGATACAGCCGTTTTTGATTTACTAGTGTCACAACGCCAAGTTCTAAGTTCATCTTGCCCGTTGAACTCTAGATAAGACAGCATTCACTGTTTTGCGGCGCTATTTATGTATTATGTTTCTTGTTTTTTTTAACACAAAGTTAATTGTATTTCGCAGTTTCCAGAACTTGAAACGTTTTTTCCTTTCTCTTGTATTTTAGCAGAAGCAATCTCACTCCACGCTCTGGTTAATGTACTGTATCTAAGTCGGAAATGTAGTTGGGACATCGGCTACTTTAACGATGGACGCTAGCTTCAAAACAGACAGACACAACAGTTACTTTTCCAGTTTTTTCCCATACGAGAATAGATTAGATTTATCGTTTTCACTACTTCTTACTAACTCTCCTTTTTTATCCAACATTCAAGCGATTTACTGAAAACTAACGTACAGGATATAAAAAGCGTAGGCAGCGAGGTTTTATTCATACAAATTTGATTGTGGTCCGCGTCTACAATTAAAATTGACAGTTCGTAATTATTACCCTTTAAAGTAGCAATATTGTGTTTTTTTTAAAAACAACTGTATATTTCTAAGTTTGTGGAGTGTGCTAAATTAGAGCAATAATTTTTTTTTATGAATGCGAGAATTACAATTAGACAACACACGTAAATTCTATTAAGCAAAGCTGCAAACTATGTATTCTTACTTCAGTAACGGTTTGAAGGAAAAAACTTATCTTATTATGATTTGTATAATGTATTGTGTTATAGTATTCCTGGGTTAAAATGCCTAGTTCATGGTTAAATGCATGTAGTTACAGCAGGAAGTTAACATTTTTTGAACGTTCCAAGCTTCGGCTATGAGCACTGCCTACATTAATGATAAAAACTTCAATCTTTGATTATCTAAATTACGCATTGTACAAAATCGTCCACGAACTTTGTTCTAAAAACTATTCAGATTCTGTAGTAACACGCACGCGACAATAGTTTTCAAATCTGACTCTTCTACATTTGTTAACATTATTCAAACTTTTTTTTTTCTTACCCGGTTTTAGGCATCCGTAAACTTCAATCCTCATGCATAGAAAGTTCGGGTATGAATTCAAAGGTTCGCGCGGATTAAACCGCACATATCGGCATTCCACAGGATTCGGTAGTTGGGTTTTGGAAACGAAATCGCCGTTCAAAAGACTTCCTTGGAACGCCTAAAACAAATTATTGAGACAGTGTAGATCTGTATTAACAGCTTGGCCTTAATGAAACTAATACTGATTTAAATACATCCATAGTGAAACCACTAGCAGAAACCAGAAAATGTTCCAACAAATAATCACAGTTTCGAAAAAGTGATGAAGAACATATAATGAAGTAAAAATTATTTTTTAATGCTGCTTGTGCATGAGAAATATCTGCAAAAAAACTTGACTATCTTTGACATAAAAAGTGATTTAAAACTGGTTGTTAAATAATTGAACTGTGTTGAGCAAACAGAAGTTATTCAAAGAAGATTATAGGTTGTGTTCAACCACTTACTCAAACACGTAGGAATGCATGATAAACAGCTACTGCAAATTTGGTTGACAGCCCTAAAATGTTTGGGGAAAAAAGCAGAAAAATGTGTGGGATATTCTTTTGACCCTCCCCCACCTTCTTTGGACGTTCGAAAGTTAGAGAATATTTGACTTTTTATCAGTAATGGAGAAAAGACTGTTTCATTATTTCTGTGACTCGTAAAGGCGCATGGGTTTATTACCTCGGCCAAACCATGAGAAACGCTCTTTTCTCTGTAGTCCAAGATAACACTTTAAATCAACTCTCTGGTATTAATGGTTGGTTTGCCTTCTTTCTTAAAGCCAACAATGTTAGTTAAAACTTCCTAAGCCCACAGGAGAGTTTGATACCAGTACTCTTACAAAACCTGTTGGGTGCTCTAATAGCTGAACTACAAGGACTTTTAGCAGAGCGAGGTCATTTTTAAGCTGTTATGAGAACAACAATCTTTCTCTTAAACTTGCTCGTACCCGTCATGTCCTAACACTGTTGAAATGTTTTCCAAATAAATAACAGCTTTTCCCAAGAGCTATTCTAAGATGCTTAAATACTGCTCCCCGGCTAATTAAGTTAAAGTCTTTCAACTGATTCACAGTACGGAAACCCCTGATGGACTTAACATTAGACGAGAGAAGGAGTGGAAGAGGGGGGTATAGTGCGGGGCAATTTTAATATGAGGAAAGGAAAAAGAAAAGTTTAGTAACATAACCCTTGTGGCTAAGACAAACCTTCTCTCCTCCCCCAGAGTTTAGTACTGGATTGAAGGTTACGCCGTCCAAACTGGTTAGAACGTAATAAAGAGAAACAGACCGCTGAGTTCCTTTCTTTCCACCAACACTGACATCGCACGCGATCACTGGCTCACCTAAGTAACATCAACTTAAATAATTTAATCTTTGAAGTTGATTTAAATACTTAGAACCAATCTATTTTTTTAAATTTAAAACTTTGAGTTTGAAATAAACCTTTAAGAAACAACTTCAATTTGCACAATTTTATAAATAAACAAGATTAATAATTCACTAGTAAAATTGTATTACTATTAGTATTAGTATTAACTATTAATTATGATTACTTTGCTAATATTCAGTGATACTACTATATAATTATTATTATTATTACTACTTCTAATAATAATTTTATTATTATAATAAAAACAACAATATAATGATAATAGTAAAAATATAAAGCTTTTGCTGCCATTTATTGTAAATGTGCACTGAATTTTAGTTTTTACTTTAGGAGCTACTGCTATTGTCACATTTACTTTTTTGCTTTGCTTGCTTATTACCATAGAAATCCTATAGGTCTTACTACCATAGAAGCCCTAGTTTTCATACCATAGAAGCCTTATAGATATTATACTACCATAGAAGCTTTATCATAAATATTTTTCTTCGCTGGCCATCGCAACTTGATTAAAAACATCAAAGAAACTGCGGT